>CM040917.1:0-105000 GCA_023029165.1 Gobiocypris rarus
CTTCTTTCTTCTTCTTACTTTACTTCTTCTTCTTTCTTCTTCTTCTTTATTCTTCTTCTTTAACTTCTTCTTCTTTATTTCTTCTTCTTCTTCTTCTTCTTTCTTCTTCTTTAACTTCTTTCTTCTTCTTCTTTACTTCTTCTTTCTTCTTTCTTCTTCTTTAACTTTCTTCTTCTTTTCTTCTTCTTCTTCTTCTTTCTTCTTTAACCTAGCTTCTTCTTTTAATTTCTTCTTCTTCTTCTTCTTTAACTTTTTTTATCTTCTTCTTCTTCTTTATTCTTCTTCTTCTTTCTTCTTTAACTTCTTCTTCTTCTTCTTTCTTCTTCTTCTTTCTTTAATTCTTTTCTTCTTTCTTCTTCTTTCTTCTTCTTCTCTTCTTCTTCTTTAACAACTTCTTTAACTTCTTCTTCTTCTTTCTTCTTTCTTCTTCTTCTTTATTCTTCTTCTTTACTTCTTCTTTCTTCTTCTTCTAACTGCTTCTTTCTTTTCTTCTTCTTCACAACTCTTCTTCTTCTTTCCTAACCACAACTACTTCTTCTTCTTCTTTCTTTCTTCTTCTTCTTCTTTAACTTCTTCTTCTTCTTCTAACTTCTCTAACTTTCTTCTTTAACTTCTTCTTCTTTACTTCTTCTTTCTTCTTCTTTACTTCTTCTTCTTCTTCTTTCTTTCTAACTTCTTCTTCTTCTTCTTCTTCTTTCTTCTTCTTTAACTTCTTTCTTCTTAACACAACACTTCTTCTTCTTCTTCTTTCACAACCTTCTTTCTTCTTCTTCTAACTTCTTTTCTTTAACACTTCTTCTTCTTTTCTTCTTCTTCTTCTTTAACTTCTTTCTTCTTCTTTTTTCTTCTTTCTTCTTTCTTCTTCTTTTAACACTTCTTTAACCTTCTTCTTCTTTCTTCTTCTTCTTCTTCTTCTTCTTTAACTTCTTCTTCTTCTTCTTCTTCTTCTTCTCTTCTTCTTCTTTTCTTCTTTAACTTCTTTAACTACAACTACTTCTTCTTCTTTCTTCTTCTTCTTCTTTACTTCTTTCTTCTTCTTCTTCTTTCTTCTTCTTCTTCTCTTCTAACCTGCTAACTCTTCTTCTTCTTTCTTCCTTCTTCTTCTTTCTTCTCTTTCTTTCTTCTTCTTCTTCTTCTTCTTTCTAACCTAACCTCTTCTTCTTCTTCTTCTTCTTCTTCTTCTTAACTCTTCTTCTTCTTCTTCTTCTTCTTCTTTTAACCTAACTTCTTCTTCTTCTTCTTCTTCTTCTTCTTAACCTAACTTCTTTGCTTCTTTAACTTCTTCTTCTTTCACTTCTTCTTCTTCTAGCACAACTTCTCTTTCTTCTTCTTCTTCTAACTAACCTTCTTCTTCTTCTTCTTCTTCTTCTTCTTCTTCTAACTTCTTTCTTCTTCTTCTTCTTCTTCTTCTTCTTTGCTTCTAACTACTTCTTCTTCTTTAACTTCTTCTTCTTCTTTCTTCTTCTTTTCTTAACTTCTTCTTTCTTCTTCTTCTTCTTTAACTTCTTCTTCTTCTACTTTAACCTAACTTCAACTTCTAACTTCTAACTTCTTCTCTTTAACACAACTTAGCACCTTTCTTCTTCTTTCTCTCACAACCACAACCTTCTTCTTCAACCTAACTAACCTCTTCTTCTTAACTAACCTAACCTAACCTAACTAACCTAACCTAACCTAACCTAACCTAGCCTAACCTAACCTAACCTACTAACTTCTTCTTCTTAACCTAACAACTTCTTCTTCTTCTTCTTCTTCTTCTTCTTCTTCTTAACCTAACCTAACCTAACCTAACCTAACCTAACCTAACCTAACCTAACCTTAACCTAACCTAACTTCTTCCTAACCTAACCTACTTCTTCTTAACCTAGCCTAACTTCCTAACCTAACCTAGCCTAGCACAACCTCACAACCTACACAACCTAGCACAACCTAGCACAACTCCTAGCACAACACAACTTAACCTAGCCTAACCTAACCTACTTCTTCTTCTTCTTCTTCTAACCTAACTTCTTTAACCTAACCTAACCTAACCTAACTCTAACTTCTTCTTCTCTAACCTAACTTCTTCTTCTTCTTCTTCTTCTAACCTAACCTAACCTAACCTAACTTTAACCTAACCTAACCTAACCTAACCTAACCTCTTAACTTCTTCTTTAACCTAACCTAACTAACCTAACTTCTTCTTAACCTAACCTAACCACAACACAACTAACTAACTTCTTCTTCTTCTTCAACTACTTCTTCTTCTTTAACACAACCTAGCCTAACCTAACAACCTAACACAGCACAACTTAACCTGGCCTCTGGCCTAGCCTAACTTCTTCTTCTAACCTCTTCTTCTTCTTCTTCTTCTTCTTCTTCTTAACCTAACCTAACCTAACCTAACCTAACCTAACCTAACCTAACTTCTTCTTCTTAACCTAACCTAACCTAACCTAACCTAACCTAACCTATTCTTCTTAACCTAACCTAACTTCTTCTTCTTCTAACCTAACACAACCTAACTCTTCTTCTTCTTTCTTAACCTAGCACAACTTCTTCTTCTTCTTTTTTCTCTTTTTCTAACCTAGCCTAACCTAGCACAACCTCCTAACACAGCACAACCTAGCACAGCCTGGCACAACTTCTTCTTCTTACCTAACCTAACTTCTTCTTCTTCTTCTTTCTTCTTCTAACCTAACCTAACTTCTTAACCTAACCTAACCTAACTTCTTCTTCTTCTTTCTTCTTCTTCTTCTTCCTAACCTAACCTAACCTAACTTCTTCTTCTTCTTAACTTTAACCTAACCTAACCTAACCTAACTAACCTAACCTAACCTCACAACACAACTTCTTCTTCTTCTTCTTCTTCTTCTTTAACCTAACCTAACTTCTTCTTCTTCTTAACCTACTTCTTCTTCTTCTTAACCTAGCACAACACAACCTAACCTAACCTAACCTAACCTAGCCTAACCTAATCTTCTTCTTCTTCTTTAACCTACTAACCTAACCTAACCTAACCTAACCTTAACCTAACCTAACCTTCTTAACCTAACCTAACCTAACTTCTTCTTAACCTACAACTTCTCTAACCTAATCTTCTTCTTTAACCTAGCCTAACTTCTTCTTAACCTAACTAACTCTTCTCTAACTCTTCTTCTAACCTACTTCTTCTTAACCTAGCACAACTCTTCTTAACCTAGCACTCTTCTTCTTCTTCTTCTTTAACCTAACCTAACACAACACAACCTGGCCTACTTCTTCTTAGCACAACCTAACCTTCTTCTTTAACTTCTTCTTAACCTAACCTAACCTAACCTAACCTAACCTAACCTAACCTAACCTAACCTAACCTAACCTAACTTCTTCTTCTTTACACAGCACAACACAACACAACCTCTTTAGCACAACCTAGCCACAACTTCTTCTTTAACACAACTTCTTCTTCACAGCACAACTCTTCTTCTTTAACTTCTTCTTTAGCACAACTTCTTTCTTCTTTCTAACCTACAGCACAACTGGCACAACCTGGCCTGGCACAACCTGCACAGCACAACTCTTTCTTCTTTCTTCTTCTTCTTTCTACTTCTCTTCTTTCTTTCTTCTCTTCTTTAACCTAGCCTACTTCTTCTTCTTCTTCTTCTTTAACTTCTTCTTCTTCTTTCTTCTTCTTCTTCTTTAACACAACCTAACCTAGCCTAACCTAACACAACACAACTTCTTCTTCTTTCTTAACTAGCCTAACCTAACTTTAACACAACCACAACCTTAGCACAACTGCCTAGCCACAACTTAATTCTTCTTAACCACTTCTTCTTTCACAACACAACTTCTTCTTCTTCTTCTTCAACACTTTAACCAACCTCTTCTTCTTCTTCTTCTTCTTCTAACCTTTCTTCTTCTTCTTCTTCTTCTAACTTCTTCTTCTTCTTCAACCTAACACAACCTTCTTCTTCTTCAACACAACTCTTCTTTAACTTCTTCTTCTTTAACTTCTTCTTTAACACAACTTCTTCTTCTTCTTCTTCTTCTTCTTCTTCTTCTTTAACACAACTAGCTCTTCTTCTTCTTCTTCAACACAACTTCTTCTTCTTCTTTCTTCTACAACTGGCCTGGCCAACTTCTTCTTCTTTCTTTCTCACAGCACAACTGGCCTAGCACAACTGGCACAACCTGGCTTCTTTCTTTAACCTACTTCTTCTTCTTCTTCTTCTTCTTCTTCTTCTAGCCTAACTAACTTCTTCTTCTTCTTCTTCTTTAACCTAACACTTCTTCTTCTTTCTTCTTCTTCTTCTTCTTCTTCTTCTTCTTCTTTAACTTCTAACCTAACCTACTTCTTCTTCTTCTTTATTCTTCTTCTTTACAACCTTTTAACTACCTAACACAACTTCTTCTTTAACCTAACACAACTTCTTCTTAGCACAACTTCTCTTAACAACCACAACCTCTTCTTTCTTCTTCTTCTTTAGCACAACTTCTTAACTTCTTCTTCTTTAACCACAACCTCTTCTTCTTCTTCTTCTTCAACCTAGCCTACTTCTTCTTCTTCTTACAACCTCTAGCACAACTTTCTAACTTCTTCTTCTTCTTCTTCTTCTTTACTTCTTCTTCTTTAACTTCTTCTACCTAACAACTTCTTCTTCTTCTTCTTCTTTCTTTCTTCTAACCTAGCCTAACTCTTTAACCTAGCCTAGCACAGCACAACCTAACACAACTTCTTTCTTCTTTAACACAACTTCTTTTCTTCTTCAACTCTTTCTTCTTCTTCTTCTTTAACCTAACTTCTTCTTTCTTAACTTCTTCTAACCTTCTTCTTCTTCTTCTTCTTCTTCTTCTTCTTTAACTTCTTCTTCTTCTTAACTCTTCTTCTTCTTCTAACCTAACCTGCTTCTTCTTAACCTAACTCTTCTTCTTCAACTTTAACCTAACTTTTCTTCTTCTTTCCTAACTTCTTCTTTTCTTCTTCTTCTTCTTCTAACTAACACAACCTAACTAACTCTTCTCTTCTTCTTCTTCTTTAACCTAACTTTTAACCTAACTAGCCCCTAACCTAACTTCTTCTTTCTTCTTCTTCTTCTTCTTCAACCTAACTAACACAACACAACTGCTTAGCACAACACAACTCTTCTTTCTTCTTCTTTCTTCTTCTTCTTTTAACTCCTAACACCTTCTTCTTCTTCTTCTTCTAACAACCTAGCTTCTTCTTTCTTCTTCTTCTTCTTCTTTTCTTCTTTAACTGCTTCTTCTTTACTCTTCTAGCTCTTCTTCTTCTTTCTTCTTCTTCTTTCTTCTTCTTTAACTCTCTTTAGCCACAACACTAACACAACACAACCTAACACAACACCTTTAACCTTAACCCACAACCTAACTTCTTCTTCTCTTCTTTCTTCTTCTTCTTCTTTAACTACACACAACCTAGCACAGCACAACACACTTCTTCTTCTTCTTAACTACAACACAACCAACTTCTTCTTCTTCTTCTTCTTCTTCTTCTTCTTTAACCTAACCTAACTAGCCTACCTAACAACTCTTCTAACCTAACCTAACCTAGCCTTTCTTCTAACACAACCTACCTACCTAACCCTCTTCTTCTTCTTCTTCTTCTTTAACTCTTCTTCTTCTTCTTTCTAACCTTCTTCTCTCTTCAACCACAACACAACCTAACCTAGCCTTTCTAACTAACACAACCTTCTTCTTCTTCTTCTTTAACTCTTCTTCTTCTTCTTCTAACTTCTTCTTTACACTTCTTTAACCTCTTTAGCACACAACTCTTCTTTAACCTGCTTTAACACAACCTTTCTTCTTCTAACCTACTTCTTCTTAACCCTAACCTAGCACAACCTAACACCTAACACAACTTCTTCTTCTTCTTCTTCTTCTTCTTCTTTAACCTAACCTAACTTCTTCTTCTTCTTCTTCTTCAACACAACTTTTAACTAACTTCTTCTTCTTCTTCTTCTTCTTCTTCTTTACCTTTCTTCTTTCTTCTTCTTCTTCTTCAACACAACACAACACAACACAACCTAGCACAGCACAACACAACCTGGCACAACACAACTTCTTTCTTTTCTTCTTCTTCTTCTTCTTCTTCTTCTTCTTCTTCTTCTTCTTCTTCTTCAACCTAACTCTTCTTTCTTCTTCTTCTTCTAACTTCTAACCTAACTCTTCTTCTTCTTCTTCTTCTTCTTCTTTAACCTAACCCACAACCTAACACAACTCTTAACCTAACTAACCTAACCTCTTTCTTTCACAACACAACTTTCTAACCTAACCTAACAACTTCTTTCAGCACAACTTCTTTCTAACTTCTTTCTTCTTCTTCTTTAACTGCCTAGCACAACACAACCTGTGCACAACACAACCTAACCTGGCACAACACAACACAACTTCTTAACTTCTTCTTCTTAACCTAACCTAGCCTACTTCTTCTTAACTTCTTTAACTAACCTAACTCTTCTTCTTCTTCTTCTTTCTTCTCTTCTTCTTCTTCTTCTTCTTCTTCTTCTTTAGCTAACTTCTTCTTCTTCTTCTTAACTTCTTCTAACCTAACTTTAACCACAACCTTCTTCTTCTTCTTTAACCTTCTTCTTCTTTTCTTACAACACAACACAACTTTAACTTCTTCTTTAACTTTAACCTAACACAACCTTAACTGCTTCTTCTTTAACCTTCTTCTTTAGCACCTTCTTCTTTAACACAGCCTTCTTCTTCTAACACAACTTCTTTCTTCTTCTTCTTAACTTCTTCTTCTTCTTCTTCTTAACACAACTTTCTTCTAACTTCTTCTTCTTAACCAACCTACTTCTTCTTCTTAACTTCTTCTTCTTCTTCTTCTTCAACCTAACTTCTTCTTCTTAGCCTACCTAACACACTTCTTCTTTAACTTCAACTAGCACAACCCCTAGCCTAACCTTTCTTCTTCTTCTTCTTCTTCTTCTTCTTCTCTAACTGGCCTAACACAACCTCACAACACAACACTAACTTCTTTCTAGCACAACCTTCTTCTTCTTCTTTCTTCTTCTTCTTCTTCTTTAACCCTCTTCTTCTTCTTCTTAACCTAACCAACTTCTTCTTCTTCTTCTTCTTCTTCTTCTTCTTCTTCTTCTTTAACCTAGCACAACCACAACCTACAACCTAACTCTTTAACTCCTAACCTTCTTCTTCTTTCTTCTTCTTCTTCTTCTTTAACCTAACTTCTTCTTCTTCTTCTTCTTCTTCTTCTTTAACTTTCTTCTTTAACTCCCACAGCACAACACACAACACAACCTAACCTAGCCCACTTTATTCTTTAACCTACCTAGCCTAACCTCTTCTTCTTCTTCTTTAACCTCTTCTTCTTCTTCTTCTTCTTTCTTCTTCTTAACCTAACCAACACAACTTCTTCTTTCCTAACCTAACACTACTAACTAACTTCTTCTTCTTTAACCTAACTGGCCTAACTTCTTCTTTAACCTAACTAACAACTTCTTCTTTTCTTCTTCTTCTTTCTTCTTCTTCTTCTAACCTAGCACAACCTATTCTAACCACAACCTAGCACACCTCTTCTCTTCTTTTCTTCTTCTTCTTCTTCACTAGCACAACTTCTTCCTAACCTCTTCTTTCTTAGCACCTTCTAACCTTCTAACCTAACTTCTTAACCTTCTTCAACTTCTAACCTACTTCTTTCTTCTAACTTCTTCTTCTTCTTCTTTAACCTAACCTAACCTTTCTTCTTCTTCTTCAGTAACCTCCTAACTCAGCCCTACCTAACCCTCGAGCCTCCTCAGCCCTACCTAACCTCGAAACCTCGAGCTCAACTACCTAACCTCGACTAGAAACTCAGCCTAGAAATGGCCTGAAAACAGCAAAACTCAGTCCAACCCAAATCATAAGTCCCACCCAAATCAGTCCCACCCACCTAAGACCACCCAAGTCAAACACAAGTCCCACCCACCCAAGTCCACCCAAGTCACCCAGCAAACACAAGTCACACCCACCCAAGTCCCACCCAAGTCACCCAACTCAAACACAAGTCACACCCACCCAAGTCAAACACAAGTCCCACCCACCCAAGTCCACCCAAGTCAAACACAAGTCACACCCACCCAAGTCCCACCCCACCGACCCACCCACCCAAGTCATATATAGGGAGGTGCAATACCATATCTCGGCGCCTGGTGGCGCTAGAGTCCCAAACCACTTCAATCGACTGGGCGTGGCCCAATTAGTATAGAGGCAGAAGTCCCCACCCATCTATGACCCACGGGGGCGGGCTATAGAGTTGAGCCCTCTGTTGAGCCCCATAACTCGAAAGGGAGGGCTGAGACATGGGACCACGCCCAATCGACTGGGCGTGGCCCAGATTAGTATATGGGCAGAAGTCTCCGCCCCTGGGACCTAAGGGGGCGGAGTTGCAGAGGAGCTCAGCTCAGGGGGCTCAACCCATAAATATCCCTGTTACCTAACCTAACCTAACTTCTTCTAACCTAACCTAACCTAACCTAAGCCTAACCTAACCTCAGAGCCTCAGAGCCTCGAAACTCAGCCTACCTAACCTCGAGCCTCGAGCTCAGCCTGCCTAACCCTCGAGCCTCGAGCTCAGCCTACCTAACCTCGAGCCTCGAGCTCAGCCTAGAAATGGCCCTGAAAACAGCAAAACTCAAGTCCAACCCACCCAAATCATAAGTCCCACCCACCCAAATCATTGGTCCCACCCACCTAAGACCCACCCAAGTCAAACACAGTCCACCCACCCAAGTCCACCCAAGTCCACCCAACTCAAACACAAGTCACACCACCCAAGTCCCACCCAAGTCCACCCAACTCAAACACAAGTCACACCCACCCAAGTCAAACACAAGTCCCACCCACCCAAGTCCACCAAGTCAAACACAAGTCACACCCACCCAAGTCCCACCCACCGACCCACCCACCCAAGTCATATGAGGAGGTGCAATGCCATATCTCGGCGCCTGGTGGCGCTAGAGGTCCCAAACCACTTCAATCGACTGGGCGTGGCCCAATTAGTATAGAGGCAGAAGTCCCCACCCATCTATGACCCACGGGGCGGGCTATAGAGTTGAGCCCTCTGTTGGGCCCCATAACTCGAAAGGGGAGGGCTGAGACATGGGACCACGCCCAATCGACTGGGCGTGGCCCAATTAGTATATGGGCAGAAGTCTCCGCCCCTAGGACCTGGGGGCGGAGTTAGAGGGCTCAGCTCAGGGGGCTCAGCCCATAAATATCCCTGTTACCTAACCTAACCTAACCTAACCTAACCTAACTTCTTCTTAACCTAACCTAACCTAACCTCGAGCCTCAGAGCCTCGAAAGCTCAGCCTACCTAACCTCGAGCCTCGAGCTCAGCCCTACCTAACCTCGAGCCTCGAGCTCAGCCCTACCTAACCTCGAGAACCTCGAAACTCAGCCTAGAAATGGCCCTGAAAACAGCAAAACTCAAGTCCAACCCACCCAAATCATAAGTCCACCCACCCAAATCATTAGTCCCACCCACCTAAGACCCACCCAAGTCAAACACAAGTCCCACCCACCCAAGTCCACCCAAGTCCACCCAACTCAAACACAAGTCACACCCACCCAAGTCCCACCCAAGTCCACCCAACTCAAACACAAGTCACACCCACCCAAGTCAAACACAAGTCCCACCCACCCAAGTCCACCCAAGTCAAACACAAGTCACACCCACCCAAGTCCCACCCACCGACCCACCCACCCAAGTCATATATGAGGTGCAATACCATATCTCGGCGCCTGGTGGCGCTAGAGGTCCCAAACCACTTCAATCGACTGGGCGTGGCCCAATTGGTATAGAGGCAGAAGTCCCCACCCATCTATGACCCACGGGGGCGGGCTATAGAGTTGAGCCCTCTGTTGAGCCCCATAACTCGAAAGGGGAGGGCTAGAGACATGGGACCACGCCCAATCGACTGGGCGTGGCCCAATTAGTATATGGGCAGAGTCTCCGCCCCTAGGACCTGGGGGCGGAGTTACGAGGGGCTCAACTCAGGGGGGGCTCAGCCCATAAATATCCCTATTACCTAACCTAACCTAACCTAACCTAACTTCTTCTTCTTAACCTAACCTAACCTAACCTCGACCTCAACCTCGAGCTCAGCCCTACCTAACCTCGAGCCTCGAGCTCAGCCCTACCTAACCTCAAAACCTCGAAAGCCCTACCTAACCCTCGAACCTCGAGCTCAGCCTAGAAATGGCCTGAAAACAGCAAAACTCAAGTCCAAGCCCACCCAAATCATAAGTCCACCCACCCAAATCATTAGTCCCACCACCTAAGACCACCCAAGTCAAACACAAGTCCCACCCACCCAAGTCCCACCCAAGTCACCCAACTCAAACACAAGTCACCCACCCAAGTCCACCCAAGTCCACCCAACTCAAACACAAGTCACACCCACCCAAGTCAAACACAAGTCCCACCCACCCAAGTCCCACCCAAGTCAAACACAAGTCACACCCACCCAAGTCCCACCCACCGACCCACCCACCCAAGTCATATATAGGAGGTGCAATACCATATCTCGGCGCCTGGTGGCGCGCTAGAGTCCCAAACCACTTCAATCGACTGGGCGTGGCCCAATTAGTATAGAGGCAGAAGTCACCCATCTATGACCCACGGGGGCGGGCTATGGGAGTTGAGCCCTCTGTTGGGCCCCATAACTCGAAAGGGAGGGCTGAGACATGGGACCACGCCCAATCGACTGGGCGTGGCCCAGTGTATATGGGCAGAGTCTCCGCCCCTAGGACCTGGGGCGGAGTTGCAGGGGAGCTCAACTCAGGGGCTCAACCATAAATATCCCTATTACCTAGCCTAACCTAACCTAACCTTCTTCTAACCTAACCTAACCTAACCTAACCTAACTTCTTCTAACCTAACCTTCTTCTAACCTAACCTAACCTAACCTACGGACAAACCTCCGGGCCCATTTAAATGCTACCCTCTATCCTAACACTACACTAACCCTACCCTGGCTTTATTATGAAACCTAGTTGGTACAGCCCTACTAACCACACCCCTGGGGCTCATTTTGATTTTGTTCGGTGCTCTGAGAGCATGTTTGGGCAGTGCTGGCTGCCTTATGGAGTTGGATGGCCTTCTCAGGCATTTTTCATATTTAATTTGATGTTTTTGTTTGGTTGGCGGACCGAACCACGTGGTGAGTGCTCAAACCTTTGCGGCTGGTCCGTTGTGGGAGAAAAGTTTTTTTCCTTGTGGCGGATCGGCCGCTCTGTGTATCTGTTTCCCCTAACACGCCAGGACCTGTGCGTAGGAACCTTCCTCACAATTCATCTGATTATATATGTAAAATGTCTGTGTAAGTGTTATTTAATTTTATTTGGAGGTGCCTACTGTCTGTACGCTTGATAGTATTGTATAAAATTAAATATCAATATGGAACATTATATAAGACAGTTTATGACTCACTATACCGTGAGACGGGTTTGTGTATTGTGTGGAGCTCTGCCACAGCAGAGTTAATAAGAGTAAAAAATAAATAGTCATTCCAGACCCCTGTGAAGAGAGTTTACAGTACCCGCGCCTGATGAAGGTTAAAATAAACCGAAACGTTGCGCTAGACACACGTGGAATGACTACATGGCCTCCATCATTTTGTGTGTTGGTGATGGCAGGGCAGATTAATTTTGGGGTGAAAAATAAATTTCCTCGGTCCAGGAGAGACTCACGAGATGCCCGGTCCAGAGAGACTGGGAGAGTGCGTTTGTAGCATGGCTAACGGACAAACCTCGGGCCCATTTAAATGCTACCCTCTATCCTAACACTACACTAACCCTACCCCTGGCTTTTATTATGAAACCTAGTTGGTACAGCCCTACTAACCACACCCCTGGGGCTCATTTTGATTTTGTTCGGTGCTCTGAGAGCATGTTTCGGGCAGTGCTGGCTGCCTTATGGGGTTGAATGGCCTTCTCAGGCATTTTTTCATATTTAATTTGATGTTTTTGTTTGGTTGGCGGACCGAACCACGTGGTGAGTGCTCAAACCTCTGCGGCTGGTCCGTTGTGGGGAGAAAAGTTTTTTCCTTGTGGCGGATCGGCGCTCTGTGTATCTGTTTCCCTAACCTAACCTAACTCTAACCTCGGGACTCTACCCCTCGGGACTCTACCCCTCGGGACTCTACCCCTCGGGACTCTACCCTCGGGACTCTACCCCTCGGGACTCTACCCCTCGGGACTCTACCCTCGGGACTCTACCTCGGGACTCTACCCCTCGGGACTCTACCCCTCGGGACTCTACCCTCGGGACTCTACCCCTCGGGACTCTGCCTGAGACTCTACCCCTCGAGGACTCTACCCCTGGGACTCTACCCCTCGGGACTCTGCCTCGGGACTCTACCCTCGGGACTCTACCCCTCGGGACTCTACCCCTGAGACTCTACCCCTCGGGACTCTACCCCTGGGACTCTACCCCTCGGGACTCTACCCCTCGGGACTCTACCCCTCGGGACTCTACCCCTCGGGACTCTACCCCTCGAGACTCTACCCCTCGGGACTCTACCCCTCGAGACTCTACCCCTGAGACTCTACCCCTAAGGACTCTACCCCTCGGGACTCTACCCCTGAGACTCTACCCCTCGAGACTCTACCCCTCGGGACTCTACCCCTAGACTCTACCCTCGGGACTCTACCCCTGAGACTCTACCCCTGGGACTCTACCCCTCGGGACTCTACCCCTAGGGACTCTACCCCTGAGACTCTACCCCTGGGACTCTACCCCTGGGACTCTACCCCTCGAGACTCTACCCCTGGGACTCTACCCCTCGGGACTCTACCCCTCGAGACTCTACCCCTCGGGACTCTACCCCTCGAGACTCTACCCCTCGGGACTCTACCCCTCGAGACTCTACCTGAGACTCTACCCCTCGAGACTCTACCTCGGGACTCTACCCCTCGGGACTCTACCCCTCGGGACTCTACCCCTCGGGACTCTACCCCTGAGACTCTACCCCTAGGGACTCTACCCCTCGAGACTCTACCCTCGAGACTCTACCCCTGAGACTCTACCTCGGGACTCTACCCCTGAGACTCTACCCTCGAGACTCTACCCCTGGGACTCTACCTCGGGACTCTACCCCTCGAGACTCTACCCCTCGGGACTCTACCCTCGAGACTCTACCCCTCGGGACTCTACCTCGGGACTCTACCTCGGGACTCTGCCCCTAGGGACTCTACCCTCGGGACTCTACCCCTCGGGACTCTACCCTCGAGACTCTACCCCTCGAGACTCTACCCCTGAGACTCTACCCCTCGGGACTCTACCCTCGGGACTCTACCCCTCGGGACTCTACCCCTCGGGACTCTACCCCTCGGGACTCTACCCCTCGGGACTCTACCCCTCGAGACTCTACCCCTCGAGACTCTACCCCTCGAGACTCTACCCCTCGAGACTCTACCCCTGAGACTCTACCCCTCGGGACTCTACCCTGAGACTCTACCCCTCGGGACTCTACCCCTGAGACTCTACCCCTCGGGACTCTACCCCTCGAGACTCTACCCCTCGGGACTCTACCCCTCGGGACTCTACCCTCGGGACTCTACCCCTCGGGACTCTACCCCTGAGACTCTACCCCTCGGGACTCTACCCTCGAGACTCTACCCCTCGAGACTCTACCCTCGGGACTCTACCTCGGGACTCTACCCCTCGAGACTCTACCCCTCGGGACTCTACCTCGGGACTCTACCCCTCGAGACTCTACCCCTAGAGACTCTACCCCTCGAGACTCTACCCCTCGAGACTCTACCCCTGAGACTCTACCCCTGAGACTCTACCTCGGGACTCTACCCCTCGGGACTCTACCCCTCGGGACTCTACCCCTCGGGACTCTACCCCTCGGGACTCTACCCCTCGGGACTCTACCCCTCGGGACTCTACCTAGACTCTACCCCTCGGGACTCTACCCCTCGGGACTCTACCCCTCGGGACTCTACCCCTCGAGACTCTACCCCTCGAGACTCTACCTGGGACTCTACCCCTCGGGACTCTACCCCTGAGACTCTACCCCTCGGGACTCTACCCCTCGGGACTCTACCCCTGAGACTCTACCCCTGAGACTCTACCCTCGGGACTCTACCCCTGAGACTCTACCCCTCGGGACTCTACCCCTGGGACTCTACCTCGAGACTCTACCCCTCGAGACTCTACCCCTCGGGACTCTACCCCTCGGGACTCTACCCCTCGGGACTCTACCCCTCGGGACTCTACCCCTCGAGACTCTACCCCTCGAGACTCTACCCCTCGGGACTCTACCCCTCGAGACTCTACCCCTCGAGACTCTACCTGGGACTCTACCCCTGGGACTCTACCTCGAGACTCTACCCCTCGGGACTCTACCCCTGAGACTCTACCCCTCGAGACTCTACCTCGGGACTCTACCCCTGGGACTCTACCCCTCGAGACTCTACCTCGGGACTCTACCCCTCGGGACTCTACCCCTCGGGACTCTACCCTCGAGACTCTACCCCTGAGACTCTACCCCTCGAGACTCTACCCCTGGGACTCTACCCCTCGGGACTCTACCCCTAGAGACTCTACCTGGGACTCTACCCCTCGGGACTCTACCCCTCGAGACTCTACCCCTCGAGACTCTACCCCTCGGGACTCTACCCCTGAGACTCTACCCCTCGAGACTCTACCCCTCGAGACTCTACCCTCGGGACTCTACCCCTCGGGACTCTACCCTCGGGACTCTACCCCTGAGACTCTACCCCTCGGGACTCTACCCCTCGGGACTCTACCCCTCGAGACTCTACCCCTCGAGACTCTACCTCGGGACTCTACCTCGGGACTCTACCCCTCGAGACTCTACCCCTCGGGACTCTACCCTCGAGACTCTACCCCTCGGGACTCTACCCCTGAGACTCTACCCCTCGAGACTCTACCTCGAGACTCTACCCCTCGGGACTCTACCCCTGAGACTCTACCCCTCGAGACTCTACCCTCGGGACTCTACCCCTCGGGACTCTACCCCTGGGACTCTACCCCTCGAGACTCTACCCCTAGGGACTCTACCCTCGAGACTCTACCCTGAGACTCTACCCCTCGGGACTCTACCCCTCGAGACTCTACCCCTGGGACTCTACCCTCGGGACTCTACCCCTCGGGACTCTACCCCTCGGGACTCTACCCCTGAGACTCTACCCCTCGGGACTCTACCCCTCGGGACTCTACCCCTCGAGACTCTACCCCTCGGGACTCTACCTCGGGACTCTACCCCTGGGACTCTACCCCTCGAGACTCTCCCTGAGACTCTACCCCTCGGGACTCTACCCCTCGGGACTCTACCCCTCGGGACTCTACCCCTCGGGACTCTACCCTGAGACTCTACCCCTCGGGACTCTACCCCTCGGGACTCTACCCCTCGGACTCTACCTCGAGACTCTACCCCTCGGGACTCTACCCCTCGAGACTCTACCCCTGAGACTCTACCCCTCGAGACTCTACCCCTCGGGACTCTACCCCTGAGACTCTACCCTCGGGACTCTACCCCTCGGGACTCTACCCCTAGACTCTACCCCTCGAGACTCTACCCTCGAGACTCTACCTCGGGACTCTACCCCTCGGGACTCTACCCCTCGGGACTCTACCCCTCGAGACTCTACCCCTCGGGACTCTACCCCTCGGGACTCTACCCCTCGGGACTCTACCCCTCGGGACTCTACCCCTCGGGACTCTACCCCTCGAGACTCTACCCCTAGGGACTCTACCCCTCGAGACTCTACCCCTGAGACTCTACCCTGGGACTCTACCCTCGGGACTCTACCCCTCGGGACTCTACCCCTGAGACTCTACCCCTGAGACTCTACCTCGGGACTCTACCCCTCGAGACTCTACCCCTCGGGACTCTACCCTCGGGACTCTACCCCTAGACTCTACCCCTCGAGACTCTACCCCTCGGGACTCTACCCCTCGAGACTCTACCCCTCGGGACTCTACCCCTCGGGACTCTACCCCTCGGGACTCTACCCTCGGGACTCTACCCCTAGGGACTCTACCCCTCGGGACTCTACCCTGGGACTCTACCCCTCGGGACTCTACCCTGGGACTCTACCCCTAGGGACTCTACCTGAGACTCTACCCCTCGGGACTCTACCTCGGGACTCTACCCCTGAGACTCTACCCCCTAGGGACTCTACCCCTCGGGACTCTACCCCTCGGGACTCTACCCCTCGGGACTCTACCCCTGAGACTCTACCCCTCGGGACTCTACCCCTGGGACTCTACCTCGAGACTCTACCCCTCGGGACTCTACCCTGAGACTCTACCCCTAGGGACTCTACCCCTCGGGACTCTACCCCTCGGGACTCTACCCCTCGGGACTCTGCCCCTGGGACTCTACCCCTCGGGACTCTACCCTCGAGACTCTACCCTCGGGACTCTACCCCTCGGGACTCTACCCCTGAGACTCTACCCCTCGAGACTCTACCCCTCGGGACTCTACCCCTCGAGACTCTACCCCTCGGGACTCTACCCCTCGGGACTCTACCCCTCGGGACTCTACCCCTCGGGACTCTACCTCGGGACTCTACCTCGAGACTCTACCCCTGAGACTCTACCCCTCGGGACTCTACCTGGGACTCTACCCCTGAGACTCTACCCTCGGGACTCTACCCTCGGGACTCTACCCCTGAGACTCTACCTGAGACTCTACCCTCGGGACTCTACCCCTCGGGACTCTACCCCTCGGGACTCTACCCCTCGAGACTCTACCCCTGAGACTCTACCTAGGGACTCTACCCCTCGAGACTCTACCCCTCGAGACTCTACCCTCGGGACTCTACCCCTCGGGACTCTACCCTCGAGACTCTACCCCTCGGGACTCTACCCCTCGAGACTCTACCCCTCGGGACTCTACCCCTCGGGACTCTACCCTCGGGACTCTACCCTGGGACTCTACCCTCGGGACTCTACCCCTCGGGACTCTACCCCTCGGGACTCTACCCCTCGAGACTCTACCCCTCGGGACTCTACCCCTCGGGACTCTACCCCTCGGGACTCTACCCCTCGGGACTCTACCCCTCGGGACTCTACCCTCGGGACTCTACCCCTCGGGACTCTACCCTCGGGACTCTACCCTCGGGACTCTGCCCCTCGGGACTCTACCCCTCGGGACTCTACCCTCGGGACTCTACCCCTCGAGACTCTACCCCTCGGGACTCTACCCTGGGACTCTACCCCTCGGGACTCTACCCCTCGGGACTCTACCCCTCGGGACTCTACCCCTCGGGACTCTACCCCTCGGGACTCTACCCTGGGACTCTACCCCTCGGGACTCTACCCTCGGGACTCTACCTGAGACTCTACCCCTCGGGACTCTACCCTGAGACTCTACCCCTCGAGACTCTACCCCTCGGGACTCTACCCCTCGGGACTCTACCCCTGAGACTCTACCCCTCGGGACTCTGCCCTCGGGACTCTACCCCTGAGACTCTACCCCTCGAGACTCTGCCTCGGGACTCTACCCTCGGGACTCTACCCCTGGGACTCTACCCCTCGAGACTCTACCCTCGGGACTCTACCCCTCGGGACTCTACCCCTGAGACTCTACCCCTCGGGACTCTACCCCTAGGACTCTACCCTCGGGACTCTACCCCTCGGGACTCTACCCCTCGAGACTCTACCCCTCGGGACTCTACCCCTCGAGACTCTACCCCTGAGACTCTACCCCTCGGGACTCTACCTCGGGACTCTACCTGAGACTCTACCCCTGGGACTCTACCCCTCGGGACTCTACCCCTCGGGACTCTACCCCTCGAGACTCTACCCCTCGGGACTCTACCTCGGGACTCTACCCTCGGGACTCTACCCCTGAGACTCTACCCCTGAGACTCTACCCCTCGGGACTCTACCCCTCGGGACTCTACCCCTCGGGACTCTACCCTCGAGACTCTACCCCTGAGACTCTACCCCTCGGGACTCTACCCCTGGGACTCTACCCCTCGAGACTCTACCCCTCGGGACTCTACCCCTCGGACTCTACCTCGGGACTCTACCTCGGGACTCTACCCCTCGGGACTCTGCCCCTCGGGACTCTGCCCCTCGGGACTCTACCCCTCGGGACTCTACCCCTCGGGACTCTGCCCCTCGGGACTCTACCCCTCGGGACTCTACCCTCGGGACTCTACCCCTCGGGACTCTCTCGGGACTCTACCCTCGGGACTCTACCCTCGGGACTCTACCCCTCGGGACTCTACCCTCGGGACTCTGCCCTCGGGACTCTACCCCTCGGGACTCTACCCCTGGGACTCTACCCCTGGGACTCTACCCCTCGGGACTCTACCCCTCGGGACTCTACCCTCGGGACTCTACCCCCCTCGGGACTCTACCCCTCGGGACTCTACCCCTCGGGACTCTACCCCTCGGGACTCTACCCCTCGGGACTCTACCCCTCGGGACTCTACCCCTCGGGACTCTACCCCTCGGGACTCTACCCCTGGGACTCTACCCCTCGGGACTCTACCCCTCGGGACTCTACCCCTCGAGACTCTACCCCTCGGGACTCTCCCCCTCGGGACTCTCCCCCTCGGGACTCTACCCCTCGGGACTCTACCCCTCGGGACTCTACCCCTCGGGACTCTACCCCTCGGGACTCTACCCCTCGGGACTCTACCCCTCGGGACTCTACCCCTCGGGACTCTACCCCTCGGGACTCTACCCCTCGGGACTCTACCCCTCGAGACTCTGCCCTCGGGACTCTACCCCTCGGGACTCTACCCTCGGGACTCTACCCCTCGGGACTCTACCCCTCGGGACTCTACCCCTCGGGACTCTACCCCTCGAGACTCTACCCCTCGGGACTCTACCCCTCAGGACTCTACCCCTCAGGACTCTACCCCTCAGGACTCTACCCCTCAGGACTCTACCCCTCAGGACTCTACCCCTGAGACTCTACCCCTCGAGACTCTACCCCTCGGGACTCTACCCCTCGGGACTCTACCCCTCGGGACTCTCCCCCTCAGGACTCTACCCCTCAGGACTCTACCCCTCAGGACTCTACCCCTCAGGACTCTACCCCTCAGGACTCTACCCCTCGGGACTCTACCCCTCGAGACTCTACCTGGGACTCTACCCCTCGGGACTCTACCCCTGAGACTCTACCCCTCGGGACTCTACCCTCGGGACTCTACCCCTCGGGACTCTACCCCTCGGGACTCTACCCCTCGGGACTCTACCCCTGAGACTCTACCTGGGACTCTACCCCTCGGGACTCTACCCTCGGGACTCTACCCCTAGGGACTCTACCCCTCAGACTCTACCTCGGGACTCTACCCTGGGACTCTACCCCTCGAGACTCTACCCCTCGGGACTCTACCCCTCAGACTCTACCCCTCGGGACTCTACCCCTCGGGACTCTACCCTCGGGACTCTACCCCTCGGGACTCTACCCTCGGGACTCTACCCCTCGGGACTCTACCCCTGAGACTCTACCCTCGGGACTCTACCCCTAGGGACTCTACCCCTGGGACTCTACCCCTCGGGACTCTACCCCTCGGGACTCTACCCCTGAGGACTCTACCTCGGGACTCTACCCCTCGGGACTCTACCCCGGGACTCTACCCCTCAGACTCTACCCCTCGGGACTCTACCCTCGGGACTCTACCCCTCGGACTCTACCCTCGGGACTCTACCCCTAGGACTCTACCCTCGGGACTCTACCCCTCGAGACTCTACCCCTGAGACTCTACCCCTGGACTCTACCCCTAGGGACTCTACCCCTCGGGACTCTACCCTGAGACTCTACCTCGGGACTCTACCCCTCGAGACTCTACCCCTAGACTCTACCCCTCGGGACTCTACCCCTCGGGACTCTACCCTCGGGACTCTACCCCTCGAGACTCTACCCCTCGGGACTCTACCCCTCGAGACTCTACCCCTAGGACTCTACCCCTCAGACTCTACCCCTCGGGACTCTACCCCTCGGGACTCTACCCCTGGGACTCTACCCCTCAGACTCTACCCCTCGGGACTCTACCCCTCGGGACTCTACCCCTCGGGACTCTACCCTCGGGACTCTACCCCTCGAGACTCTACCCCTCGAGACTCTACCCCTAGGACTCTACCCCTCGGGACTCTACCCCTAGGGACTCTACCCCTCGGGACTCTACCCCTCGGGACTCTACCCTCGGGACTCTACCCCTGGGACTCTACCCTCAGACTCTACCTCGGGACTCTACCCCTCGGGACTCTACCCCTCGAGGACTCTACCCCTCGGGACTCTACCCCTCGAGACTCTACCCCTCGAGACTCTACCCCTCGGGACTCTACCCCTCGGGACTCTACCTCGGGACTCTACCCCTCGGGACTCTACCCCTGAGACTCTACCCCTCGAGACTCTACCCCTGAGACTCTACCCCTCGGGACTCTACCCTGAGACTCTACCCTCGGGACTCTACCCCTCGAGACTCTACCCTCGGAGACTCTACCCCTCGGGACTCTACCCTCGGGACTCTACCTCGAGACTCTACCCTGAGACTCTACCCCTGAGACTCTACCCTCGGGACTCTACCTCGGACTCTACCCCTCGGGACTCTACCCCTCGAGACTCTACCTGGGACTCTACCCCTAGACTCTACCCCTCGACTCTACCCTAGGACTCTACCCCTCGGGACTCTACCCCTCGGGACTCTACCCTCGGGACTCTACCCTCGGGACTCTACCCCTGGGACTCTACCCCTGAGACTCTACCCCTCGGGACTCTACCCCTGGGACTCTACCCCTGAGACTCTACCCCTCGGGACTCTGCCTCGGGACTCTACCCCTCGAGACTCTACCCTCGGGACTCTACCCCTAGGACTCTACCCCTGGGGACTCTACCCCTCGGGACTCTACCCCTAGACTCTACCTCGGGACTCTACCCCTCGGGACTCTACCCTGGGACTCTACCTCGGGACTCTACCCCTGGGACTCTACTCTGCCCTCGGGACTCTACCCCTCGGGACTCTACCCCTCGGGACTCTACCCCTCGGGACTCTACCTCGGGACTCTACCCCTGGGACTCTACCCCTCGAGACTCTACCCCTCGGGACTCTACCTAAGACTCTACCCCTGGGACTCTACCCTCGGGACTCTACCCCTCGGGACTCTCTACCCCTCGGGACTCTACCCCTCGGGACTCTACCCCTCGAGACTCTACCTCGAGACTCTACCCCTAGGGACTCTACCCCTAGGGACTCTACCCCTCGAGACTCTACCCCTGGGACTCTACCCGGGACTCTACCCCTCGAGACTCTACCCCTAGGGACTCTACCCCTCGGGACTCTACCCCTCGAGACTCTACCCCTCGGGACTCTACCCCTGGGACTCTACCCTCGAGACTCTACCCCTCGGGACTCTACCCCTCGGGACTCTACCCCTCGAGACTCTACCCCTGAGACTCTACCCTCGGGACTCTACCCTGGGACTCTACCCCTCGGGACTCTACCCCTCGGGACTCTACCCCTCGGGACTCTACCCCTCGAGACTCTACCTCGGACTCTACCTCGGGACTCTACCCCTCGGGACTCTACCTCGAGACTCTACCCCTCGGGACTCTACCCCTCGGGACTCTACCCTCGAGACTCTACCCCTCGGGACTCTACCCCTCGGGACTCTACCCCTGAGACTCTACCCCTGAGACTCTACCCTAGGACTCTACCCCTGAGACTCTACCCCTGAGACTCTACCCTGAGACTCTACCCTGAGACTCTACCCCTCGAGACTCTACCCCTCGGGACTCTACCCTAGGGACTCTACCTAGGGACTCTACCCTCGGGACTCTACCCCTCGAGACTCTACCCCTGAGACTCTACCCCTAGACTCTACCTGGGGCTCTACCCCTCGACTCTACCTGAGACTCTACCCCTCGGGACTCTACCCCTCGGGACTCTACCTCGAGACTCTACCCTGGACTCTACCCCTGGACTCTACCCCTCGGACTCTACCTGAGACTCTACCCCTCAGACTCTACCCCTCGGGACTCTACCCTCGGGACTCTACCCCTCGGGACTCTACCCCTAGGGACTCTACCTCGGGACTCTACCCCTCGGGACTCTACCCCTCGGGACTCTACCCCTCGGGACTCTACCCCTCGGGACTCTACCCCTGGACTCTACCCCTCGGGACTCTACCCCTCGGGACTCTACCCCTCGGACTCTACCCCTCGACTCTACCCCTCGGGACTCTACCCCTCGGGACTCTACCCTCGAGACTCTACCCCTGGACTCTACCCCTAGGGACTCTACCCCTCGAGACTCTACCCCTCGGGACTCTACCTAGACTCTACCCTCGGGACTCTACCCCTCGGGACTCTACCCCTCGGGACTCTACCCTCGGGACTCTACCCCTCGGGACTCTACCCCTCGGGACTCTCTGACTCTACCCCTGGGACTCTACCCTGGGACTCTACCCCTCGAGACTCTACCCCTCAGACTCTACCCCTCGAGACTCTACCCTCGGGACTCTACCCCTCGGGACTCTACCCCTGAGACTCTACCCCAGGACTCTACCCCTGGGACTCTACCCCTCGGGACTCTACCCCTCGGGACTCTACCCCTAGACTCTACCTGGGACTCTACCCTCGGACTCTACCCCTGGGACTCTACCCTAGGACTCTACCCCTCGAGACTCTACCCCTCGAGACTCTACCCCTCGAGACTCTACCCCGAGACTCTACCCTGAGACTCTACCCCTCGGGACTCTACCCTGAGACTCTACCCCTGAGACTCTACCCCTCGAGACTCTACCCTCGAGACTCTACCCCTCGGGACTCTACCCCTCGAGACTCTACCCTCGGGACTCTACCCCTCGAGACTCTACCCCTCGGGACTCTACCCCTAGAGACTCTACCCCTGAGACTCTACCCCTCGGGACTCTACCCCTCGGGACTCTACCCCTCGGGACTCTACCCCTCGAGACTCTACCTGAGACTCTACCCTAGGGACTCTACCCCGGGACTCTACCCTGAGACTCTACCCCTCGAGACTCTACCTCGGGACTCTACCCCTCGGGACTCTACCCCCTCGGACTCTACCCCTCGGGACTCTACCCCTCGGGACTCTACCCCTCGGGACTCTACCCCTCGGGACTCTACCCCTCGAGACTCTACCCCTGGGACTCTACCCCGGACTCTACCCTCGGGACTCTACCCCTCGGGACTCTACCCCTCGGGACTCTACCCTCGGGACTCTACCCCTCGGGACTCTACCCCTCGGGACTCTACCCTCGGGACTCTACCCTCGGGACTCTACCCTGGGACTCTACCCTCGGGACTCTACCCCTCGGGACTCTACCTCGGGACTCTACCCTCGAGACTCTACCCCTCGGGACTCTACCCTCGGACTCTACCCCTCGGGACTCTACCCTCGGGACTCTACCCCTCGGGACTCTACCCCTCGGGACTCTACCCTCGGGACTCTACCCCTCGGGACTCTACCCCTAGACTCTACCCCTCGGGACTCTACCTCGGGACTCTACCCTCGGGACTCTACCCTCGGGACTCTACCTCGGGACTCTACCCCTCGGGACTCTACCTCGGGACTCTACCCCTCGGGACTCTACCCTCGGACTCTGCCCTCGGGACTCTACCCCTGGGACTCTACCCCTGGGACTCTACCCCCTGGGACTCTACCCCTCGGGACTCTACCCCTGGGACTCTACCCCTAGGGACTCTACCCTCGGGACTCTACCCTCGGGACTCTACCCCTCGGGACTCTACCCCTCGAGACTCTACCTCGGGACTCTACCCCTCGGGACTCTACCCTGAGACTCTACCCCTGAGACTCTACCCCTCGACTCTACCCCTCGGGACTCTACCCTGGGACTCTACCCACAGACTCTACCCCTCGGGACTCTACCCCTCGAGACTCTACCCTCAGACTCTACCCCTGGAGACTCTGCCCCTAGACTCTACCCCTGAGACTCTACCCCTGGGACTCTACCCCTGAGACTCTACCCTCGAGACTCTACCCCTGAGACTCTACCTGAGACTCTACCCTCGACTCTACCCCTCGAGACTCTACCCCTACCTGAGACTCTACCCCTCGGGACTCTACCCCTCGAGACTCTACCCCTCGAGACTCTACCCCTGAGACTCTACCCTCGGGACTCTACCCCTCGAGACTCTACCTGAGACTCTACCCCTCGAGACTCTACCCCTGAGACTCTACCCCTCGACTCTACCCCTCGAGACTCTACCCCTCGGGACTCTACCCCTCGAGACTCTACCCCTCGGGACTCTACCCCTCGAGACTCTACCCCTCGGGACTCTACCCCTCGAGACTCTACCCTAGACTCTACCCCTCGACTCTACCCTGGGACTCTACCCTCGGGACTCTACCCCTCGGGACTCTACCCCTCGAGACTCTACCCCTCGAGACTCTACCCCTGAGACTCTACCCTCGGGACTCTACCCCTGAGACTCTACCCCCCGGGACTCTACCTCGGGACTCTACCCCTCGAGACTCTACCCCTCGGGACTCTACCTGGGACTCTACCCTGAGACTCTACCCCTCGGGACTCTACCCCTGAGACTCCCCTGACTCTACCCCTGAGACTCTACCTGGACTCTGACTCTACCCTAGGACTCTACCCCTCGGGACTCTACCCCTGAGACTCTACCTGGGACTCTACCCCTCGGGACTCTACCCCTGAGACTCTACCTCGGGACTCTACCCTGAGACTCTACCCCTGAGACTCTACCTCGGGACTCTACCCCTCGGGACTCTACCCCTAGGACTCTACCCCTGGGACTCTACCCCTCGGGACTCTACCCCTGAGACTCTACCTCGGGACTCTACCTGGACTCTACCCTCGAGACTCTACCCCTGGACTCTACCTGACTCTACCCCTAGACTCTACCTGAGACTCTACCCTCGAGACTCTACCCCTGAGACTCTACCCCTCAGACTCTACCCCTAGACTCTACCCTGAGACTCTACCCCTGAGACTCTCCCTCGAGACTCTACCCCTATCTACCCTCGAGACTCTACCCCGAGACTCCCTCGAGACTCTACCTCAGACTCTACCTAAGACTCTACCCCTCGAGACTCTACCCCTCGAGACTCTACCCCTGAGACTCTACCCCTGGGACTCTACCTGGGACTCTACCCTCGAGACTCTACCCCTGGGACTCTACCTGAGACTCTGCCTCGAGACTCTACCCCTCGGGACTCTACCCCTGGGACTCTACCTCGAGACTCTACCCCTCGACTCCCTGACTCTACCCTCGGGACTCTACCCCTGAGACTCTACCCCTCGACTCTACCTGGACTCTACCCCTCGGGACTCTACCCCTCGGGACTCTACCTCGGGACTCTACCCCTAGACTCTACCCTCGGACTCTACCCCTCGGGACTCTACCTCGGGACTCTACCTGAGACTCTACCTGGACTCTACCGGGACTCTACCCCTCGGGACTCTACCCTCAGACTCTACCTGGGACTCTAACTCTACCCCTCGGGACTCTACCCCTCGGGACTCTACCCCTGACTCTACCCCTCGGGACTCTACCCTCGGGACTCTACCCCTCGAGACTCTACCCCTCGAGACTCTACCTCGGGACTCTACCCCTGAGACTCTACCCCTGAGACTCTACCCTCTGAGACTCTACCCTAGACTCTGCCCTGAGACTCTACCCGGACTCTACCTCGGGACTCCCCTCGACTCCCTCGGACTCTACCCTGAGACTCTACCCTAGACTCTACCCCTCGAGACTCTACCCCTGAGACTCTACCCCTGGGACTCTACCCCTGAGACTCTACCCCTCGGGACTCTACTCTGACCCCTCGAGACTCTACCTAGGACTCTACCCTCGGACTACCTGGGACTCTACCCTCGGGACTCCTGACTCCCCTCGAGACTCTACCCCTGGGACTCTACCCCTGACTCTACCCCTAGACTCTACCTCGAGACTCTACCCCTGGGACTCTACCTGACTCTACCGGGACTCTACCCCTCGAGACTCTACCCTGGACTCTACCCCTGAGACTCTACCTCCTCGGGACTCTACCCTCGAGACTCTACCCCTCGGGACTCTACCCTGAGACTCTACCCCTGGGACTCTACCTCGGACTCTACCCTGAGACTCTACCTCGAGACTCTACCCCTGAGACTCTACCCCTGAGACTCTACCCCTGAGACTCTACCCCTCGGGACTCTACCCCTGGACTACCCTCGAGACTCTACCCCTCGGGACTCTACCCTGAGACTCTACCTCGAGACTCTACCCCTGGACTCTACCCCTCGGGACTCTACCCCTGGACTCTACCCCTGGGACTCTACCCTGAGACTCTACCCCTCGGGACTCTACCCCTGGGACTCTACCCTGAGACTCTACCTCGAGACTCTACCCCTGAGACTCTACCCCTGAGACTCTACCTGAGACTCTACCCCTCGGGACTCTACCCCTCGGGCTCCCTCGGGACTCTACCTCGGACTCTACCCTCGACTCTACCCCTACTCTACCAGACTCTACCCTCTACTCTCCCTGAGACTCTACCCTCGACTCTACCTGAGACTCTACCTCGGGACTCTACCCCTCGAGACTCTACCTGAGACTCTACCCTGAGACTCTACCCCTGAGACTCTACCAGGACTCTACCCTGACTCCCCTGGGACTCTACCCCTGACTCTCTACCCCTCGGACTCTACCTGGGCCACTCTACCCTGGGACTCTGCCTCGGGACTCTACCTGAGACTCTACCCTGAGACTCTACCCCTGAGACTCTACCCTAGGGACTCTACCCCTGGGACTCTACCTCGAGACTCTACCCCTCGAGACTCTACCCTCGGGACTCTACCGACTCTACCCCTGGGACTCTACCCCTGGACTCTACCCCTCGACTCCCACCCTCGGGACTCTACCTCGACTCTACCTGGACTCTGCCTCGGGACTCTACCCCTGAGACTCTACCCTCGGGACTCTCTACCTGGGACTCTGCCCCTCGGGACTCTACCCCTCGAGACTCTACCTAGGACTCTACCTCGGGACTCTGCCTCGGGACTCTACCCTGACTCTCGGGACTCACCTCTCTACCCTCGACTCTACCCCTCGGGACTCTACCTAGACTCTAACCGACTCTACCTGACTCTACCCCTGAGACTCTACGACTCTACCCTCTCGGGACTCTACCTGGGACTCTACCGACTCTGACTCTACCCTCGGACTCTACTGACTCACCCCTGGACTCTACCTGGACTCTACCCTGACTCTACCCCTAGACTCTACCTCGGGACTCTACCCCTCGAGACTCTACCCCACTGAGACTCTACTTCCCTGGACTACTGGACTCCCCTCGGACTCTGCCCCTGGACTCTACCTCGGGACTCCTGGACTCTACCTCGACTCTATCGGGACTCCCTAGGACTCTGCCTCGGGACTCTACCCCTCGACTCTCTAAGACTCTACCTAGACTCTACCCCTCGGGACTCTACCTCGAGACTCTACCCTGGGACTCTACCCCTGGACTCTACCTAGACTCTACCCCTGGACTCTACCCCTCGGGACTCTACCTCGACTCTGCCTGGGACTCCCTGGGACTCTACCTCGGACTCTACCCCTCGGACTCTACCCCTGGGCCTCAGACTCTACCTCGACTCTCTGGACTCCACAAGACTCTACCTGGGACTCCCCCCTGGGACTCTACCCAGACTCTACCCCTCGGGACTCTACCTGGACTCCCCCTCGGGACTCTACTAGACACCAGACTCTACCCAGGGACTCTACCTCGGGACTCTACCTGACTCTACCTCGACTCTACCCTGACTCTGCCCCTCGACTCTACCCCTCGACTCTACCTCGGGACTCTACCACCACGACTCTACCCCTGGGACTCTACCTCGGGACTCTACCCTCGACTCTACCCGACTACCCCTCGGGTTCCCCCGACTCTACCCCTCGACTCTACCTCGGGACTCTACCTCGACTCTACCCCTCGGGACTCTACCCTCGGGACTCTGCCTCGGACTCTACCTCTCCTGACTCCCCTCGGACTCTGACAGGACTCTACCCCTCGAGATCTACTCGGACTCCTAGGGGACTCTGCCCTGGACTCTACCACTCTACCTTCTACCTGACTCTTCGGACTCTGCCTGACTCCCCTCGGGACTCTACCTGACTCCCCTCAGACTCTACCCCTGGACTCTACCGACTCTACCTGACTCCTCGACTCTACCCGACTCACCCTGGGTCCCTCACTCTACCTCAGGACTCTACCCCTCGGGACTCTACCCTCGGACTCTGCCTCGGACTCTACCCACTCGGGACTCTACCCAGACTTGACTCCCACCGACTCTACCGACTCTACCCCACACCGGACTCTACCCCTCGACTCTACTCCCCTCTCTGCCTCGACTCACCCCTCGGGACTCCACTGGACTCTGAGACTACCTACCTCACTGGACTCTACCCCTCGGGACTCTACCTGGGACTCTCACGGACTCTACTATATCGGACTCTACCCCGGACTCCCTAGACTCTGCTCGGGACTCTACCTCGGGACTCTACCTGACAGACAAACCAAGTGGATGATGGATTAAGGCTCAAACTAGACTCTGTTCCAGAGTTAGACATGGATGATCGGAGGAAGATCCATCCAGCAAAGGTGGGGGTGAAGGACTAGCTGTCATTGTAAAGTGGGAGCAGGTAAAACCACTGATGACTTGAAGCTAGGTATAAAATAATACAGATTAGGATCTGGAAACAGCATAATTAAATCTTCTCTCTTCAAATATTCCTAGAGGCCAGATATTGCTCACCCTAAAAAAGGTAAGTGTGGGGAAGACTTCCCTCCTTGCACTCACACTCCACTAGCATGGTTGTGGGCTTGCACATCTGGGTTAGTGTTAAACTGTGGCTAAAGTGTCTTAGCTCTCAGGAGATTCTGATTAGAGGGAAGCAGCTGGCTGGACACTGGTCATGTCCTCCTTAGCTAGGCAAATGGTAATTCACCAGCAACCACTTCCCAAACAAAGCAATTTTTCCCTGAAGACCAACAACAGGCAGGCAAGCTTTGGTATCGCTCACTGGGCCATTATTTTGGCACAGGCATAAATGCAAGGAGTATAAAGGAAATAAAAGTAAAAAGGAAAATAAGGGCAAAGATGAATACAAAGGGTACATATAAAATGGAAAGGGGCATATATTTAGGTTGTCACAATAAAGGGAACACATTTTAAAAGGTAGCCTAACTACAAAGGGGAAAAAACAGCATAGGCTTGAATTAAAAGAGGACACAAATATTACTTTTGCAGACAGGATTAACAGCATAAGCATATCTCCACACTAACTAGAACATAAGCAGTTCAAGTCTCAAACCCACAAGCACAACTGTAAACCCTGAAAAATGCTTGGATGAAAACTTTAACTGCTTGTTAAATGCACCCATGTTCAACCATCATAAACCTGCAAAATCTTAAAAGGAAAACAAGAAAAACTCCTAGAACATTAGCCCCCTTCACACACAAAGCCTTTGCTGGTAAAGGATCAGTAACAGATCATGTCTCAACTGTTCACACATATGTTAGGTTTAAAACTTTTAGTATTGTGTTGTGCTCTTTGTGAACATGGAATGAAGATAACGGATAACCCTCCATTCTAGTGGGCATTCTGGCGCAATATGGCTACGGTCGTATCATCCAGGATAATTCTGCACATTGGTGGTGGTTGAGGACTTGCACGCATCTCATGTTTTTAAGAGCTAACTTGCGTTCTACTTGATTATCCTTTTGATGTGAGTGTGAGAAGCATAATGTATGGTCAAATTGAACAGACAGGAAAACGAAAGCATCACAGTCTCCTCATCATGAGGGCAGATAAGACAACAGCGGCGTTAAAGAAAAATTCAGATGACATTCACAGACTTTACCAGTAAATCAGCATTTTGTTTTTCACGCAAGCAACAGCATACTCGCTTTTTAACCGGTACAAGACCATTCATACATCAGCAGCAAGATATCAGTAAAATCATTCTGGTAATTTACCAGTGTTGCTGCGTGAAAGGGGCTATTAAAAGGTACAGAATACAAAAGAGGCCACAGCGTAAACATAACAATTTGTAATAAACTCCAATTGAAAGGACCAAAAAAAGACAGTTTTACTTTTTTTAAATAATAAAAAAAGCGCATACAAGAGGGCATAATGGCATAGACACAAAAAGGTGCAAAGGATCACAAACATAACAATAGTTGCATAAATGTATTGAAAAAGAGTTCCATTACAAAAGGGAAACTAAACCACTTTGAAAATATTTTAAGCACCATCACGCAACCATCCCTGAATCTTTAATACACATATTGATAAAATACATCTCTGCTCCCAAATTCTTCTTGGAAGCAGGTGAACTACTATAACAGCAGAACAGGGTATCGTCAAATACCTTACACTGGTTAACCAGAGGCTGCATTGAAGGATGGCCAAGCTCGCCACCATAATGTTGTGTGGGGAACATTGCTCAACCAGTAAAGGAACAATTTACACAAAATGATTTAAATCTGTTGACCACAAAAAAAAATTAGTTATTCACATTTCCAGGAGGTTAAAGCAAAGAAAAATAATAGCCCAATTAATGTGACTGGCCATTTTAAATCAGGGAATAAGACATTCAAAAATTGAAAAACAACAAAAAGGAGCACACCAATACAAAAAGGCATTTAAAAAAGGGAAGAAAAGAGAAAAAAGAGTGCACAAAAAAAGGAAACTACAGCATAAGGACATAAATACAGCCAAGACGAGTACTTTAAAGCAAAGGTTTAACATTAAAAATCGGAAGGGGCATTGAAATAGTAAAGTCAATGGAGACCGGATCATTAAAAAAAAAAAAAAAAAAAAAAACACATTTGTTAATAAATGCAAGGATCACTATTAAAAGGATATGAAATCAAATACAAACAGGGTAAAAATAAATAAAAGGTAATTATGGAAAATAAGTATTGGCAGACAAAAAGGTCTATAACATGCAAAAGAACAAAAAATAAACGCAGAAAATACAAAAAAAAAAAAATGACAAACTTAAAATAAATAACAGGTGAATACAAATGAAGAAAAAAACACTTTTATGGGGATGGTGTTAAGACAAATTACATGTAAAAACACATCATGTTCCTGCTCATGCAGTCACTGATATTTTTAACTTTTAAAGCTGTATAAGTACAGGCTCCCACTCAGATACTTTTGATCAAGTGTATTGAGGTAGAGGGTGCAGTTCTGAACGCCAGAGTCATGGGCTTAAAATTAATTCTGCTAATAACAGAGCCAGTAAAATAATGTCAGGTGTGACAAAGATGTGTGATTTTGGTAGATTGTAGAACAGACACTTTTACGTTCAAGGATCATCTTCAGTGTTTTAGTGGCACTAGCTGGAAGGCCAGCCATTAAGAAACTTAAACTTCACAGATGTAAAGCAGAGGGGAATAAAGCCACAAGTGCATGAAGGGGGATAATAACGAAAAGGGGCATGACTAAAAGCAAAATATAAATGGCACAAAAGCATGATACAAAAAAAAGGATAAGACATAAGCACAATGTATAAAATACAAAAATGGACAAAGGCTGAAACACAGACCGAAAAAAAGGAATGCACAAGTCAACAACAACAAAACCCACACTTTTACACAGAGAGAAAGAGATTAATTTCTTCACATCTGTCTCCTTGTCTCCGTCTCGAGAAGTTACATTTTGGGTGAACTAACCCTTTAAACAAATAGAAAGGGGCATACATGCATACATATAAAAGGTGCATAATGAAATGGTATACAAGTACAAAATTCAATGTCTTAAAACTCTTTTAAATGAGTATAAAAGGCAGTGGTACAAGAATAAAAAAAAACAAGAAATAAAACTAGCTTATTAACAAAAAGGAGCATAAAATGTTTAAAAGAAAATGGACAAATGAAAGGACTATAAAGCACAGATAATCACTAAATGAAACATTACAATCAGGCAAAAGAAAGAAAGAACTCAAATACAAAATGGTAAAAATGGTAAATGGACTGCATTTATATAGCGCTTTTAACAGACCCATGGCCATCCAAAGCGCTTCACATCTTGCCTCACATTCACCCATTCAAACACAGACGGCGGTGTCAGCCATGCAAGGCGCCATCCAGCTCGTCGGGAGCAGGGAAATTAAGCCACTTTGAAACTATTCTGAGAAGCACCATGCAACTAAACATTGACTGTCAAACTAATGGGACAAAGGCATAAATATGAGTATAATGGGGGGTGAGGGGGGGGTCTAATTTGCGTCTGCAAATTACAAGACCATACATCCACTAACAAGAACAGAAACTACTCAAAAGTCTGGTTTAAAAGATAAAGATTACACCAACAAAACAAAAATACCAGGTTAAAAGTTGATTTATTAAATGAATGCGCCAGTGATTAATCATCCCTACATGCTTTCTATATTGGATCCGACAGGAACGGCGCAACAAACGCAAGTTTAGAAAAAGAAAAAGTATGATGTCACTATTTCCTTGTTACAGATGGTTTGATATGTACGGATTAGGTGTACATGTCTAAACACAATTATTAGAGATCACTGGTCACTGGTATATGTAATGATTCATGTACAGTCAGATGTTATGGTCTCAAAATCGTTTGTCAGTAAATCAAACAGGTGACTTAACGTCAACTTCAACTTATTTTAGTAGTACAAAAATTATTTAAACTGGGATTAATATTATATTATATATAGCTCCCTTTACAAATCACTGGAATGGTCAATTAAACAGTGCGCGTTTATCAGAGGGCGTTTTCACACCTACCTTGTTTGGTCCGGATTTTCAGACTTTTCAGTTTGGTCAAAATCAAAATTACAGGTGTGAAACCTCCCTCAGACCACGGTCCGGACCAAATAGACAAAATTTGGTCCAACGAAAAGGAGGTAGTCTCGGTCCTGATCAAAGGGCGTTTTCACACCTGAAAGTCTGCATCAAGGTCCGAAACAAAGTTTGTGTTTTGATACATGTTATCCATTTGGTTAGTTTTGGTTTGCTTTCACATTGCAGTTATGCAAGTGCACTAAAAAAACGTTACATGACGGACTAGCGTCCCGTCGTCATCATCTATGTGGGCTGCATCTTAACATGTATTGATTTGTTTGCAGACATGCATCTGAAGTCAGTGTGTAAAATTCAGCGGGTAACTTTGACAAGAATAAATGAACAGACGCATATCACTGCCAGTATTACAGCATTACTATCTGCAGCACCAACTATACTCGAGGTTAGTTCAAATTGGCAAAATGAACGTCCTCATTGTGCGAACATTTTAACATTGTCGGCAGGAAAGGAGGAGAAGACTATTAGGCTACTTTTTTAGCCATTAAACAATGTATTGTTTCATAGTTATGTTTAAATATTATAAATGTTATTTTAAAATTTAATCTAGGCTATATTGATTATGAAAAGCGCAAAGATGTGTGATTATGTCAAAGACATCGGGTCAGAAATGATTTTGACCATTTGATTATTTTGACCATTTGATTTTGACCATTTGATAGTTGTTGTAAGCTTTGTTGAAAGTTGAATAAATTTCTTAATTTTAATAAATGTTTCATCATCCATTTGCCTGGATTTAATAAATAAGAAGCAAATATAGCAGACAATAACCGAGATGGAGTGACCATTTGCGTTCCACATTATCTGGAGTGGCCTCATAAACCGAAACTCAGCATATAGGCTTGTCCCACAGACATGAGAAATATCACATGTCCACTTTTAAACTAAACGAAAAAATTGTCAAGCAAAGCACACTGTTCATGCGAGCTGACTGCACAAGCGGTTCTGTTTAAAATGCTGCGCGCTCCATCACATGTGCTGTGAGTTAACCTGCGTCATCACTAATCCTACCACCAGAACTTCCTGTAAATGGTCTGAGAAACCAAACTACACACAAAATGCTTTCACACAAGAAACGAACCTTTGTTCAGTTTGATCTGGACCGAGACTACCGCTTATCGTCAGAACAAATTTCGTCTGTTTGGTCCAGACCGAGGACCGAGGGAGGTTTCACATCTGTAATTTTGAGTCAGACCAAACTGTAAAGTCAGAAAATGCGGACCAAACAAGGCAGGTGTGAAAGGGCTCAAACTTAAAAGTTCGGTTTGTTGTTAGTGTGAAAGCATTGTCTGTATGGTTTGGAATTTCAAACCATTTACAAAGTTCCGGTGGTTCCCACATACCTCAAACAACAGAAGACAGAACTACCAGAAGTGTCACATAAGATAGCAAGAAAAAGGAGCCGTGGTAGCACATGGGGAGAGGAGGAGAAAAGGTCTTTTCCTCCTTTCCTGTTGGCACCAATAAAATGTTGCAGAACGAGGCTGTTCATTTGGTGAATTTGAACTAACCTCGAATATAGTTGGTGCTGCAGATAGTAATGCCATAACAATAACAGCAAAGTGGCAACGATATGCGTCTGTTCACTTCATTCATCTTGTCAAAGTTACCTGCCGAACTGACAAAACGCTGACGTCAGACGCACGTCCGCTAACAAACCAATCAATGTTAACATGCAGCCCACATACATAACGACTGGACGCAAGTATGTTATATATGGTTCTTTAGTGTGCTCGCATAATTGCAGTGTGAAACCAAACCCAAATTAACCAAATGTATAAAATGTATTAAAACAAACTTTGGTTCAGACCTTGGTGCAGAGTTTCAGGTGTGAAAACACCCAGAGACTGAGTACTGGACTCACCAAAAGTCCCGGTATAAATCAATAAATCTCATATTTGCATTGGGTTTGCGCTGTTAGTTATAATTAAAAGCATTCATTAGTGTGCAGAAATCGAGTTGCAATGACAAGATCACTGCATTCAGACGCTCAACATGTCCCTTTTAAATCCGTTTATCAAAAAGATAACGCTCCACATTTCTAGAATTCAAAGTGCAAACGAGAGAATATCGGAACTCTTGGAGACTTACCTCGATGAGTGCTGAAGCGGTTAGCGAGAAGCAAAACCAAAGAACAGGACAACCTTCGGCTGCACAACTCACCTGGAAGACATGGTACATGAAGTTGAGGATAACAGGAAACTCAAGAGAGAAGGAAACCTGCCCAAGTGTCCTCTGGTCAAATCTTGGCATCATTCAGAGAGGAGTGGAGTATGTCTACATATGGAATAAAAGTCTGTTTTGAAACTCTGGAATATCCCGATAGCTGTAGACAGAAAATGAAAGATGTGTGTGAGTTGCAGGGAAGAGAGGGGGCAAAAAGAGGTGAAAAATTGAAGTAGATAAGTAAAATAAATGAAATGCCTTTTGTGCAGCCTTGATCAGTAAACTTGTGAAGACTGAGGGTCTACCAGCACAAGTTAGGACTCAGAACAAGGAGGGCTTCACCATTAGTGCTAATGCTTTAAGGGAACAATGATTTCTTGCAGAAGTTAACACTTCTAATAAAGAAAAAAGCAACACATGAAATAGTGAAGACTTAAACAAAAAGGCAAATGCATAAAAGGCACAACGGCAAGGGTAAAAATGAAAATGCAAAAAGGTTGATGTCAACATATTCAAAAGGGCATAACTACAGAGAGGCACAGATTAAATACAAAGAGGAACATAAGGCATAGGTTTAAATTAAAGGGTTACCTGCAGACAAGCAATGTTTAACAGCAGCTGAAAGCATACAGACACTAACTTTAAGAGATTGAAGAGAATTTTCGGATGGCTGGGGAGTAGAAACTTTGGCAGAGAAATTCAGATTACTGTAATGGAAAAGCTTATCTTTTGCAGGCTGGATGAAGACAACAACCCACATTCATACGACTGCATCTCCAGTGTCTGAAGAAATACCTGTGACCAACAAAAATGAGAATAGAGAAGAATACACTTTAAGAAGGTGGTTAGGGCTGGAGTTGAGAAACTTTTAGGAAAGCACTTGGATAAATTCATACTGGTTGCAAAAAAGGCAAATTAACAAATGTACATTAACAAGCAGTCAGTGACTCCGTTTACAAGCTGTTAAATTCGGGTTAAGGTCACTATTCGGGTTTCTGAAACCTTCGGGATAACCAGTTTACATGCGTGAGCAGAGAGAGTTACTCCTGTATACATGGAATGTGTAATCAGTCGCCAATATCCCGATGTAAATGACGACGCACGGTTAGTGTCTGGACATACGGACAACATTAAGACGCAATATGAATCATTTCCGATTCTTCTACCTGTATCCAAAGACAACAACAACAGCAGGCGGATAATGAATAGTTTGGGGCAGATGGCGATAGTCTTTGTTTGCGCTTTGCCTCCATTATATTCATGGTTTTCACCACACTAATAAAGAAATTGGTCTCCTCCTCACTCCAAAAGTGTGGTGCTGTGCTGCATCTCGCCATGTTAACCTCGACTTGTTTACTTCCACTATACTGCACACAGGTTTTTTTATGCGCCGTCTCTACTCAAAAGACCAAGATTCCTTGTGAATAGAACATGCGCAGAACACACATTTTGATGGGGATATGCCGAAACACGTTTACAGGATCAAATATTTGGGTTAGAAAAGGGGTACCCCAGGTATAATATCCCGTTTTTTTAAAAACAGGGATATGAGCATATCCGGGTTTTTGCCGGTGTTTACATGGCGCTGCGCGACAGGGTTATTGCTAATATTCCGGTTTTGAACAGGTTATTGGCTACATGTTAACATAGTCAGTGACACGTGGAGCACCATCCCTACAGATGCTTAGTGACAGGCCAAATTACACAGCAGAGATCCATTTACCAGTGTGCACCCCAAGTTTGGGACGCCCTATCTCTGACATCTGCACTCGAGTAGGTTTCATATCCCTAAACATGCCCCACAAACACCGTAAGACAGATCAAACATGCAGTAACACTTACAATAAAGGTTTGTCAGGATCTCACTGAAACAAAATGATCTGTTTAAATAAGTTAGTTGATCGTCAAAGCTCTTTAAACACCCATTGGACATATTTGGAACGCAGGTGTTTAAACGGCACATGATACATTGCAAATGGATGGACAATTTGGATGTGAAGGGATCATATGAATGATCAGACCTCAGTTTCTTACCAGAACTTCGGGAGACCACATCTGACCCCATTACATCCTAACCCTTATAGAGAAGACAGGAGTGCATGATACAATTCATTACATTTTCCAAAATCCACAATTATGACGCATGCAATATTTGACCCACGGGTGGGGTGCAGAGCTGAAGTGGTTTCCGCACCTAATGAACAAACAAATTGCTTAAACATTGTTGTTACAATTAAATATGAATCTGCATAACTTATTAGCATTTGAATGTTATAAGAGCAATACACAAGGGGTATTCATATGTAACCCCATCATCTAACAAGAGATGAGGAGAACTCAAAAAGGGCAACAACCACTGTGTTTCTTTGCACATATGACAAGGTTTATTTTACAACATTCACAAATAGCTCAACAAGTAATCAGAACTGGCAAAGGGTCAAAACAATAAAAACAAAGAAACAAACTTAAAACCATTACAGACAGGGTTCCCAATCATATTCAATGGAAATCGCCCCGCAAGTAAGAATCACCAATAAAACACCTTTTCACTCCAAACTCCAAAGCAAAAGTAAATCAAATCAAACCACTACAAATTGCTCCTTCCCATCTTAACAGAGTAAACCATATATAAGACAATGGGAACCCCACTGGTTATGAGTACAAAACAAAAGACGACAAAACAAAAACACTTTGCCACTTAAATATACAAGACACCAATCAATATTAGTCATCTCTTCAAATACTCATTTAGCCATAAACACTTTCAATAAAATAAACGGCAATCATGCATCATCGGTGTTGCTAAATATATCTGCTTAATTCTCTGAGGCACCAGTCAACACCATTCCCATAAGGACACGTCACATTTCAGTTCTATGCTGCTCAATCACTGGTCTTTTCATCTGCCATTACACAAGCATGAGAAGCTGTGATGTTTTTTCAAACCAAGGACATAGTACCAAAGAGGAAGCACCAACATGTCTAATTTCCTTTTATAGTGTGTTGACAAATGGGGTTCGTAGTCCATCTAATTTGTAGTCCTACAACTACCCCATTACACATATATACTCCAATTCAATTTGCACAGTTAGGAGGAAAGCATTGGGCAGGATGCTGAACATTCAGGGGAAACGTGGCTTTAGTTTAATCGCACACACAGCAATGCCTGGCAAACACTGCGTTCAGTCTGTAGCCACGGTTTAAACCATTCTAAACTTCATCTACATACGGTTTACATTAATCAGAACTTACATTACATACATTTTTTGTGGAATATAGTTTGTTTTACTCACTCATTTCCAGTGACAATGAAGCATCTCAAGAGGCGATTCTGTTAATCCTCAGATCACTGGAGAATAAAAACAGCCTCAAGTTCACTCAGAACATGGCAGTAACAGGGGATATACAATGATAAAGAGTTAAGAAATTTAAAAATAAACATAAATAAACAAAGTGCCAAAACTGAACAGTTTCCATCTTTAGTTTCCTTTCAATCTTTTGATGGCTCTTTACATTCGTGTCACAAACTGCACTGTCTCTACTCCAGTCTAACAAAAGAACACCTCATTACATCCAAACACAATATGACACTTCCACTGAAAACACACCCAGACAATGTACTGCACATTTCTACAATAATAAATAAGAACAAGTGAAAACAAATAACATTAAAAGAGTTTCCACTGTCAGTAATTCCAAACCTCAGCAGATTCATGACTCTCTTTCAGCACAAACAAGCTCAGTTTGAGGCCATTTATACTCATGGGTTCAACCACTGACAGGAATGCACACAAACACGAATTAAAGTCACCAAACAACCCAAATCTCTTTATAAGAAGCTTTCTTTACATGCACTAATTTACAAATTATTATTTAACAGCCATGTATACATATTTGCTCATTAAAAACCTGCTCATTTTTTTTAACATTCCCCTTTATCTTCTACACTTGGTTTCTCTCACCTCCCATGATGCACCACTGCAAAGATATCAAATTTAATTCCAGAAGCTGTTATGGTTCCTTTGAATCAATCACTTTTTAGAATTGGTAAACACAGGATTGTTCAGCAAATGTGGATTTCCAGAAACCGTCAAACATGTTCTTTTAAAATGTGCTGTTTTTAATGAAGAAAGATCTCAGCTCATAGAAGAGGCAAGGCTGTTGGAATAAAAAAAGGTTAACATTAATTAACTTGCTGAAAAATAATTCAGAAGTGACCACTGCTTTATTAGAATATCTATGAAGAATATATACTTTTAAATTATTATTATTATTCCTTGTACATAAATGCTTCACAATCCACCCCAGTAGATGGCGGAAATGCACCAAAGATGGTTTGCCAACCGCCATTATGTACAGAAGTAGAAGAAGAAGTAGAAGAAGCAGGAGAAGAAGGAGAAGAAGGAGAATGTTTTGTGCTATGTTTGAAATCGGCCCCTATACCCTCATTCCCTGTTCCCTAAATTACTCCACTAATATAGTCCATTGAGTCCATTATAGTCCATTAATTGACCGTAAGCCAATAGCATTAGCATCCCTTATAATAACATGCTTTGAGAAACGAATAAAAGAGGAACTAAAACTAAGAGTCTCGCAGCACTTGGAGGGTGGCAAAACACATTATTTGTTGATTTTTCATCTGCTTTTATTTCTTTACAACTCCATATTTCAGCAGATAAGTTAATTACTCAATTTGGCCTTGATCTTAACTTAGATTTTTTTAGCTGAAAGGACTTAGAGAGTCAGAGTAAATGGTAGTCTTTACCCCCTTAGGGATCAAGCAAAACATCACTGGTCCCACTCATCGTCTTAATCACACACTAGATTTAATTATATCACATGGAACCAACCCAACCGATATAGAAATTATACCGTGATGATGTCACTGACCATTACATGGTAACTTGCATACTGCGCACTGCTGAAATCTGTCATGTTGCGCCACGTTATCGACCAGGCAGAACTATCCTTCCAACCACTATAGATAGATTCTCAAATAGCTTACCTGATCTGTCTCAGCTGCTCAGTGAACCCAAACAAACAGATGAACTAGAGGAAATGACTAGCAGTATGAGCACCATTTTCTCTAGTACATTAGAAAATGTTGCACCAATTAGATTAAAAAAGGTTAGAGAGAAAACTAAAGCACCATGGTACAACAGTGCTACACATGTTATCAAGAGAGAAACTCGTAACTTAGAGCGTAAATGGAAACAAACTAATCTAGAGGTCTTTAGAATGGCGTTGAAAGATAGTATGTCACGTAATAAAAAGGCCCTAAAAGCAGCCAGGGCTGAGCATCTCCGCAAACTAATAGAAAATAACCAAAATAATTAGACCGCAACTTGTCTTTCGAAAATCATATTTCATATGTTACAAGAACAGCATTTTTCCACCTTAGAAATATTGCTAAGCTACGTAACATGCTATCTATTTCTGATGCAGAAAAGTTAGTTCATGCGTTCATGACCTCGAGGCTAGATTACTGTAATGCTTTATTAGCTGGTTGTCCTGCATCCTCAATAAACAAGCTACAGTTAGCTGCTAGAGTTCTTACTAGGTCAAGAAAATATGATCATATAACACCAATTTTATCATCTCTACACTGGTTACCTATTAAGTTCCGTATCAATTACAAAGTATTGCTACTGACCTATAAAGCCCTAAATGGTTTAACTCCTGTGTATTTAACGGATCTTCTATCGCCCTACAATCCATCGCTCTCTTTAAGATCACTAAACTCGAGGCTTCTGGTCGTTCCTAGGATATCTAAGTCCACTAAAGGAGGGTGGGCATTTTCACATTCACACTGTCAAAAAAAGAGTACAAAATTGTACCTTTTAAGGTACAAGTGGCCGACACTGGGGTGGTACCCTTAAGGGTACATTTTTGTACCTCTAAGTCAGGGGTGGGCAAGTTCAGTCCTTGAGATTTGATATCCTCCAGAGTTTAGCTCAAACCCATCTAAGCCACCATAGTATAAAACGTGTGGCTCCCAGCATGCATTGCAGCATTAAGTATGTCACCATTATTGAGATTCATATGCTGATTCTTGATATCAGCATATATATCTTGATATCAGATGTTCTGAATCAGAATTCAGAACATCTGATCTGTGGCAAGAAAGTATCGTTGGTGAATATTCTTTATTATTATTTTTATTCAGTGATGAGTTTAGTCAAACATTATTCTTCATGATACAGTTTGTTCATGGCTTCTTTTGTTTTGAACAATTATGTGTTTTGTTTACACTGTAACAAAAACCACAAACTCACTTAAAAATTCAAGTCAAACTGACCAACTAAAGGAAACACTGATCTCCATAATGGTGACCAAACTTTTCAATAAATCATCAACATCTAAACCTGTTCATTCTCAATAAGAGCTTCTGTAGACGTCTTTCAGGGTTGGAGCCAAACTTTGCAGGACAACAGCTCTCTAGGACTGAACTTGCCTACCCCTGCTCTAAGTAGAGGGAAATTGTACCCTAAGAACCGTTTGTGTACCTTTAAAGGTACAGTTATATGTTTTGTTCCCCAAGGAATGTACCTTTTTTCTGAGAGTGCAGGTCCTAAACTCTGGAATAGTCTTCCTGATATTGTTCGAGGTTCAGACTCGCTGTCCCAGTTTAAATATAGATTAAAGACGCATCTCTTTAGCCAAGCATTCACATTATAATTACTGTGGCGGAGGGGCGTGGTTCTGCGAGGTCTGTAGCAGGAGAGAAGCTGAAGAGCCGGGCGGTGAGTAAGTAGGTCAAGTGCAGACGAGTACACCTGTGTCTGATTGCAGTAATTGGCGGGGAGAGACGGCATTTAAGCCGAGATGGCAGAGAGAGCGAGAGAGAGAGCAACGGGACTGGGACTGCACAACACGCCACGGAGAGAGCAACGAAACAAAGAACCTGAGAAACCTAAAGAAGGACAATCACTACAATCACTCGCCGGTCTTCACCAGGAGACCCAGCAAGATCTGCGGGCCGTCAGGGAGGAGCAGTAGATGAGATTCGAGGCGCTCCTCCAGGCCCAGCATGAAGACCGCGAGTTGTTCCGGAGCTGGATGGACCGGGAGGTTCGGGCCGCCCCCAAAACCACCTACAACTCGGCGCCACCATCGCGCTCGAAGATGGGCCCGATGGGCGACCGAGTCGTTCGCCGACCTCTTCGAGAGGTCCGCAGAGGCGCGGGGGTGGCCCCAGGAGGACTGGCCGATGCGGCTCCTGCCGCTGTTATCTGGTGAAGCCCAGGTAGCCGCCCACCAGCTGCCAGTCCAGAACCTCCTGGTCTACAAACACCTCAAGCGCGCCATTCTGCAGCGGGTCGGCCGGACCCCCGAGCAACATCGTCAACGCTTCCGGAGCCTGGCTCTCGGGGAGTCTGGCCAGCCCTTCGTCTTCGCGCACCAGCTCTGGGAATCGTGCCGCAAATGGCTGATGGCCGACGGAAGCGACGTCGAGGAAGTCATCGATCCTGTGGTGCTGGAACAGTTCATCGCGAGGCTGCCGAAGAAGACAGCGCAGTGGGTCCAGTGCCACCGCCCAACGTCGCTCAATCAGGCCATCCAGCTGGCGGAGGACCAGATGGTGGCGTGCCATGGGGTCGGCGAGGCCCTTCCAGCGGCTCTCTCTCTCTCTCTTCCCCTCCTTCTCCCCTCCACCCTCTAATTCTATTCCCCTTCCCAGGTCCAGAGCGGGCGTCCTGCCCCGTCCAGCGCCGCGGTGGCGCACTGCGGGACCAGCCGAGGCGCCAGCGGCAACCAGGCCGACGCCCCGGGGATGAGGAGGGAACCCGGAGCTACCACCGTCACCAGGCCTCCTTCCTCGTCCATTCGCTGACCCGCTACCAGCCACTAGGGCGGCAGGGAGGCCTGGGCCGGCTTGTTGCCGCTGCGGGGACCCGGGGCACTTCATCGACCGGTGTCCAGTGATGGAGGTGGGGACGCTGGTCTGGGTCCCCGACGCGCCTCAAGCCACCCTCGATCAAGCTGGCCTGTACCAGATACCTGTGAGTATCAAGGGGGGTACGTACCATGCTTTGGTGGATTCAGGTTGTAACCAGACCTCGATCAACCAAAGCCTGGTTCAGTCTGAGGCATTGGGTAACAGCCGCATGGTTAAGGTGAGGTGTGTGCACGGGGAAGTGGTGAATTATCCGTTAGTGCCCGTCAGTGTTAATTTTGACAACAAATTTTGATTTAGTTTTAGTCATAGTCTTTTGACGAAAATGCCATTTAGTTTTAGTCATATTTTAGTCACCTGAATTGTTTTTAGTTTTAGTCTAGTTTTAGTCGACTAAAAATCTAAAGATTTTAGTCGACTAAATCTACAGTAGATTTAGTCGACTAAAATCTAATGAGTTTAGTTAAATTGTAATGCATTAAATGAGCATTTAAGAGTTACATAACGCTTACATTGTGACATTGTGTTTGACAAAAATACACGAAAGAGAGCTCAATTAACTTCTTTTTTTTAAAACATCTATATAGTTTTTATAGCTTTGTATTTCTGTTTTAGTTAGTATATCAGGTTAAGCTAAAGCTTCAAGTTTGTTTATTTATTTAAGTAATGGAGATTTTTAATGGTTTTATGAAACTATTATAACCCTGATACTTTATTGAATATGTGTCAAATACTGGTTGTAGCGGCAAAACAAGCTTCAAATGCCCAGTTTTGTCCCTTGTTTCTTGGCCACTGTGAGAGGTGCTGATGCAATATTTCTGACGCGTGCAAGGTATCATGAATAGATCCAAAGAGGCTTGTTGACGTTTGAAAATGATAACTGAAGTTTATTAAATCAAAAATAAAGATGCATTGTAGCATAAAACAAACAAACAACTCCAAGGCCAACTTCAGGCTTTCTCCATGTGTACCGTCAAAAAACTGTGTGCTCTTGCACCAGCGCCCCCATCCTGTCAGGGGTGGCATATCCTTTTAAACATTGTTCTCACCTATAGAGGGCACACACTCAAAGAAATAAACAATTAACAACATAACAACAAAAATTATATTTAAATGAACAAATTGATAAAAATAAAATAAACTAATAACTATGTTAAAGCATCAATTACAATAAATTAAATGTAAATGGAGCCAAATGTGTCTATACAAGAAAATGAATACTCATCTTTATTCAGTTGTCACTTCTATTTTTCAGAACTAATCTTCTGCATCTTCTACTAGCAGGCAAAGTTTGGTAATAGGTCTTTCCAAGAAACTAGTCTTTGTCTTAAGTTTCACAGTTCTTATGGGTCCTTTGGAATCAGGCAGAACTTCTGTTACTCTTCCAATAGGCCATGATCCACGAGGTGCTGAACTGTCCACAACTAGCACAATATCTCCTTTGTGCAGTCCTCTTTAAGCAGTAAACCATCTTTGACGTTCCTGCAGTAATGGTAAGTATTCTTGTGACCACCTCTTCCAAAACAGGTCTGATAAATATTGTACTTGCCTCCAACGACGTCTGATGTATACATCTGACTTTTGAAATAATCCAGGTGGCAATGTAGGGCTTGACTTTAACAAGAGAATGTGATTTGGTGTCAGAGGTTCCAGATCATGATGGTCATCAGACAATGTGGTAATGGGACGACTATTCAAGATTGCTTCTATCTCACAAAAGAGTGTTTGTAGTTCTTCATCATCCAAGCTGTGTTGTTGTAGAATAGAGCATAAGATCTGCCTCACCATCCGAATGAGTCTCTCCCAAACTCCTCCATGATGTGAAGCTGATGGAGGATTGAATGTCCACTGAATTCCTTTTTGGAGCATCGCCTTCTGGATTCTGCTCTGGTTCCATTCTGAAAGTGAATTCTGTAACTCTCTTTTTGCACCCACTAGGTTGGTTCCGTTGTCAGATCGAATATGCAGTACTTGACCTCTTCTGGCTATGAATCGTCTTAAAGCATCAATGCAGGAATCGGTGTTCAGTGAGTGAGCCATTTCTAGGTGAACCGCTCTGCTTGTCATGCATGTGAAAATGACTCCATACCTTTTTACTTGACTTCTACCTCTTTTTGTCTCAAAAGGTCCAAAGTAGTCAACGCCAACATTGCTGAACGGTGGAAGATCAGCTTGTAGTCTTTCCTTTGGTAAATCTGCCATCTTTTCCTCTCCAATCTTTCCTCTTACACGCTTGCACACCACACATTTAGAGAGGACTTTGCGGGCTGCAGAATTGGCATTTATAATCCAATACTTCTTTCTTAGGTGTGAGAGAACATGGTTTCTGCCAGCATGTCCAAGCTGTTCGTGTATGTGTTGAAGGATAAGTGTGGAGATGTGAAGATCTTTTGGAAGTATTATTGGTCGTTTTGACTCCTCAGGCATTGCAGACTTGTCCAATCGTCCTCCAACCCTTAAAACTCCATCGTCCATAACAGGATCTAGCTTGTACAGGCTGCTGGATCTATTCAAGCGCTTTCCAACAAATGATGCCTTTTCAATTCTTGACATTTCCTCTGAATACCTTTGTTTCTGGCAAAGCTCCACAATGGCCTTTTCAGCTTTCAAGAGATCATCCAGGGTTATGGATTGTCCTCGAATTGATGTCTTGAATGCTTTAATTTCATCACATACCTTGGTTTTGCACTGAGTGTCCTTATTCACGCAGGTTGCCTGTATTTCTTTTCTTTTCACACTGAGCAAGCGAAGAATCTTCTTGAACTGCAAGAACCATGCCATCTTCAGCTTTGTCCAATTTGAGAAGTAGTTAAGCAGTTGGCTGGTAGGATTTCCATTGTCTTTAATGACAGTACTGTACACAGTGGTGTTCCTCTTAACTTCAAGATCATCTAGAGAGAGAGACATGGGTCCCATGGACTCTTTAGGCCATTCCTCCTCTTTCTTCCATAGAAAGTTTGGTCCATGGATCCACTCTTTGCACTTTACCAATGTGCTGTCACTCATCCCTCTTGATGCTAGGTCAGCAGGGTTCTGCTTTGTCCTGATGAATTTCCACTGTTTAACATCTGTGTTTTCTCTAATAACAGAGATCCTATTAGCTACAAATGTGTGGAATCTTGCCTTCTCATTTGCAACATATTTCAGCACTGACTGACTATCAGTCCAAAACGTTGAGTTTTTCAGATCTAGCTCCAATGCCTTCCTTACCATGATGTCCACCCTTACAGCTAGCACTGCGGCTGTAAGCTCTAGACGGGGAATTGTGACTTGCTTAAGTGGGGCCACTCTGGCTTTCCCCACCATGAAAGACACATGTACAGTGCACATATCATCGGTCAGTCTCAAATAACTCTCTATGCCATATCCTTGTTCACTGGCATCAGAGAAATGATGCAGCTCTGCTTGCTTCAACCTTCCAAAACTAGTTGGTTTTACACACCATGCCATTCTGAAATCTTGTATCTCATCAAGATCCTTCATCCATGTTGTCCACTTATCTACTGCAGCCTGTGGTATTTCCTCATCCCAACCACATTTACTCCTACAGAGGTCTTGGAGAAGCAATTTGGCAGGTAGAGTAAAGGGACTCAAAAATCCAAGTGGATCATATATTGAACTCACAACTGATAGTAAGTTTCTTCGAGTGTGGGATCTGCACTTGACAGTGATGTTGAACTTAAACACATCATTCTCCACGCACCACAACAACCCAAGAGCTCTTTCAGTGGGAAGCTTTTCCCTGTCGAGATCCAATGCCTTTACATTCAGAGCTCTGTCTTCCTCTGGAACGTGTGCAAGAACACTGCGACTGTTACTCACCCACTTTGTGAGGTGGAATCCTCCCATTTGACAGAGAGATGTAAGGTCCTTTGCCAGCTCTACTGCTTCATGCTCTGTTGGAAGTGACTTCAAGCAATCATCTACATAGAAGTTGTTCTCTACAGTGCTTATTACCTCAGTTCGAAAATGGTCTTTGTTATCTTTGGCTGTTAGCCTTAGATCAAAGTTAGCACAACTGGGGGATGAGACCGCCCCAAATAGATGTACCACCATTCGATGTTTCACAGCAGGCACACTGACATCCCCACCTGGCCACCAGAAGAATCGCAGGAAGTCAACATTTGATCTTGACACTCTGACCTTGTGGAACATTGCTCTGATATCTGTCATAACCGCGACAGGCTCTTGGCGAAATCTAGTGAGGACATTAAAAAGTGTGCTGGTCAAATCAGGACCCTGAAGAAGTTCCGAGTTGAGGGATTTACCTTGAAAGTTAGCACCACAGTCGAAGACTACTCTTATGGTCTGCTTTTGCGGATGGTATACACCATGATGTGGGATGTACCACAATTTACCATCTGATCTTTCGAGCTGTTGTTGTGGCACCACTTCAGCATAGCCCTTATTTATGACTTCTGTTAGAAATGCAGTATAGTCTACTCTGAATTGTTCATTCCTTTTGAACTTTCTTTTCAAACTTTGAAGTCTCTGTTCTGCCACTTGGTAATTGTTAGGCAACACGGTGTCGTCCTTCCTAAAAGGTAGATCAAGAGTGTAATGTCCATTCTTTAACTCCCCTAACCTAGCCCGCGCCGAGACGTCTGGACCTCGTGTTGACCACATGGATTTTATATAAAAATTATTTATGTAAGTGCCTACTTTTCTGTTTGTAAGTGCCTATTGTTTTGGCACATTTGATAGTATTGTATAAAATTAAAAACCAATAAGGTCTATCATGTATAACTATTTATGAAGCACCATATAGTGCCGAGAGGGGTAGCGGTTTCTTAGAGCGGGAAGCCCCACCCACACAGAGTATAAATAGTACCGTGTGTTTGCCTTAGAGAGCAGTTAATCACTCACCTCCGCCTGAGGAAGGCTTAATATGTAGCCGAAACGTCGCGAATAGAGGTTGAGTGTCATGAAATGGCCTCCGTTATTTGGGTGTGTAACGTAGCAGAGCCACATGAAAATTCCCCTCGGTCCATACAGACCTTTGGGACCCGGGGGAGCTTTGATGGACACTAGATATGGTCCCTCGCTCTGAAACCTGCACTAAACCTACCCAAAGTTGTGTGTGCGAACCCTTTTTGGTCCAGCCCTGGTTATTCCAGCCCTTGCTGATTTTATGCAGTGCTTTGAGAGTGTGTTTAAACCGATGTTGGCTTTCTCTCAGGATCGTGTTGGCTAGGGTTAGGATGTCCACTATGCATGAACCTGACTCTCAAAGTAGTAGACAAGTTTATTCTGCTCTAAAGGTGACTGACCAGCTAAGTGAAGATAACATCTCAGTGGTTTCATCTGTACGTAGCAGTAGATCTGGCAGATCAAGTGTGTCAACAGCAGCTTCAGCACGCATTTGTGCAGAGGCAGAGAGGGCGGCTTTACATGCCAAAGCTGATGCATTGCAACAAAAACATGCTATAGAGAAAAAGGAAGAGGAACTTAGAAAGATGAAGGAGATGTGGGAGGTTCAAGCTGAAATTGCAGCCAACACAGCGAAAATTGAGTATTTCAAGAATGCTGAAAACCTTGTAACAAATATAAATGCAGTAACAAAAGATGCCATGAATGTGTATTGTGAGGACATGATGAATGAAACTCCATTCAGTGCAACAAACACACAAGATGTGTTACGTTCGCAGACAGAGAACAGAGGATCCAATAGCGAGTGAAACACAGTTTTATTACTCTCAAAGATACAGATGCATAAAGCACAAAAAGTCACGGCAGTGCAGAAACACAGGTCCAGTCCCAACGATCACAGGGAAGATCCAGAGGAATGGTGACAGGCAAAGCAGCGCAGGGAAGCAATGGACACACGGAACCGAAGGAATCCAGGAATCCGGAACGAAGCACACACTCCGGGGAAGACACAACGACAGACAGGAACCCGCTGGACAAACTGCAACGACTGACAACAAAGGTGTGTGAGCTCAGTGTTTAAATGCAGTGAGTAATGAGTGCAACAGGTGACGGTGATCCAATCCCAGTAATCAGTAGCCCCGCCTCCAACACAACCACACACACACATACGAGAAAGGAGACGATGAATCTATGAACCGTGACAGTACCCCTCCCCCTAGGAGCACCTCCTGGAGCTCCCAGGAGAACCTACCTGTCGATTGTAATCATCAATGAGGGAGTGATCCAGTATATCCCTAGCAGGAACCCAACTTCTCTCCTCTGGACCGTAACCTTCCCAGTCCACCAAGTATTGGAATCCGCGTCCCCTCCGTCTGGCGTCCAGAATACGATTGACCGAATAGGTTGGCTCCCGTCTACGACGCGCGGGGAACCGGGGTCGGTGGATTAATGTGGGAATGAAAAACGGGTTTTATTTTAGAAACATGGAACACGGGGTGAATCCTCCCGTACGCAGGAGGTAGTTTGAGGCGGACCGCCACCGGGCTAAGGATCTTGGTGACGGTGAACGGGCCAATGAATTTGGGAGCTAGTTTATTACTTACGGAGCGGAGAGGAATATTCTTGGATGAAAGCCACACTTTTTGACCCACGCGTACGGGAGGCTTAGACCGGTGGCGATCGGGCTTTGCGAGTCTCACGGGCTCTGCTCCATGTGTGGCGACACCTCTGGGCGAAAGCGTGGCGGAGGAACCGCGACCGGATTCCATACTGGGAAAAATTGGTGGCTGGTAACCTAAGCTACACTTAAAGCGGAGATAGGCCCGTAGCTGACACTGGTAACGAAGTTATGTGCGTACTCAACCCGACAGTTGCTGACTCCAGGAGGAAGGATTCTTAGAGAACAAACATCGCAACACCCTCTCAAGATCTTGGTTGGCTCGTTCGGTTTGACCATTGCTCTGGGGATGAAAGCCGAGACAGACTAACCGTTGCCCCTAATAATCTACAGAATTCACGCCAAAATTTGGATACAAATTGGGGCCCCCTGTCGGAAACCACGTCCATCGGAAGGCCATGTAAGCGAAAGATGTGATCAACGACAGCCACCGCTGTCTCCTTGACTGAGGGTAATTTGGGCAAGGGGACAAAATGAACCATTTTCGAGAACCGGTCCACGGACGGTCAAAACAACCGTCTTGCCCTGGGAGGCGGGAGGCGGTGATAAAATCTAGCGCTATGTGGGACCAGGGTCTCGAAGGAACAGACAGCGGTTGGAGTAACCCATCAGGGGGTCGATTAGATGTCTTACCCATGGCACAAACCGAACACGCCAAAACAAATTCTCGAATGTCACGAGCCATATCAGGCCACCAGAATCGTTGTTTGACCAAAAATTTGGTTCTATTGACTCCAGGGTGACAAGCTACATTGGAACTATGACCCCATCGTATAACGTCGGACCTTATCCCCTCAGGCACAAACAATCGGCTCGGTGGTCCACCGGGCGGAGGCGTTACCCCTTCTAAGGCCGTTCTGACCCTCGATTCGACCTCCCATGTGAGTGTAGAGATGATGAGTCTCTTAGGAAAAATGCACTCGGGAGTAGACGGGCGTTCGGAGCGGTCAAAAACGCGGGACAAAGCATCGGGTTTGATGTTCTTGGAACCCGGACGTCTGGCGAAAAATCAAAACGTCCGAAAAAAAGGGCCCACCGAGCCTGCCTAGAGTTGAGTCTTTTAGCCGATCTGATGTACTCCAGATTCTTATGGTCGGTCCAAACGATAAAGGGAACCCCCGACCCCTCTAACCAATGACGCCATTCTTCCAATGCAAGCTTAACTGCCAACAACTCTCTGTTACCAATGTCGTAATTGCGTTCGGCTGGCGACAATCGATGGGAGAAAAGCGCGCGGGGATGCATCTTGTCGTCTGAGGAAGAGCGCTGGGACAGAACCGCGCCTACCCCCACCTCTGAAGCGTCCACCTCTACCACAAACTGACGTGATGGATCAGGGGCGACAAGAATGGGAGCCGAAACGAAGCGGCTCTTCAGTTTGGAAAATGTAGCCTCGGCTACACCAGACCACCTGAACGTCGTCTTGGGAGAGGTCAACGCTGTCAGAGGTGCGGCTAGTTGGCTGAAGTTGCGAATAAAACGCCGGTAAAAGTTGGCAAACCCCAGAAACCTCTGTAGGGCCTTACGGGAATCTGGACTTGGCCAATCTACCACAGCCTTAACCTTATCGGGGTCCATGCGCATTCCCTCAGACGAGATGATATAACCTAAGAACAGACTGTGCATGAAAGACGCATTTCTCCGCCTTGACAAAAAGCCCATTCGCTAGCAACCTCTGGAGCACTAGTCTGACGTGCTGAACATGCTCCTGGAGAGAAGAAGAAAAAATCAATATGTCATCCAGGTAGACATAAATGAACTGATCTACCATATCTCTCAGCACGTCATTGACTAGCGCTTGGAAAACTGCGGGGGAGTTGGACAGCCCGAAGGGCATGACCAAATATTCAAAATGGCCCCTGGGGGTATTAAACGCAGTTTTCCATTCATCCCCCTCCCTGATGCGCACCAAATGATAAGCATTACGTAAGTCCAACTTTGTGAATACGGACGCTCCCTGCAACCTCTCGAAGGCTGAAGACATCACCCAGATAGCAAAATATCTGTGGCCCAGATCCGGCCCACACTTGACACTTTCATCTGGCCCACTACCCGCGTGGAATGATGGCACTTGGGCGGTCCTCTCCTGTTTGCCAGATCCAGGCCACAAGAAAGCCATAGGAACACCGCATGTCAACCGAGAACAAAACAAAAGAAGCAGAACTGGCCCAGATCTGGCCAACAGTTGATATTTATTTTGGCCCACATCTGGCCCAGTTCTAAAACCTTGCTCTGGTCCACATACTGCATGGAATGATGGCACTTGGGTGGTCCGCTCCTGTTTGCCAGATCCGGGCCACAAGAAAGCCATAGCAACACCGCATGTCAACTGAGAACAAAACAGATGAAGCAAAACTGGCCCAAATCTGGCCAACAGTTTGTTTTTATTCTGGCCCACATACTGTGTGGAATGATGGCACTTGGGTGGTCCACACCTGTTTGCCAGATCTGGGCCACAAGAAAGCCATAGCAATGCCGCATGTCAGCCATGACCAAAACAAATGAAGCAAAACTGGCCCAAATCTGGCCAACAGTTATTTTTTTTCTGGCCCACATCTGACAAATTACTCTGGCCCACATACTGTGGAATGATGGCACTTGGGTGGTCCGCTCTGTTTGCCAGATCCGGGCCACAAGGGGGCCATAGCAATGCCGCATGTCAGCCATGACCAAAACAAATGAAGCAAAACTGGCCCAAATCTGGCCAACAGTTCTTTTTTTTTCTGGCCCATATCTGACAAATTACTCTGGCCCACATACCGCGTGGAATGATGGCACTTGGGTGGTCCGCTCCTGTGTGCCAGATCCGGGCCACAAGGGGGCCATAGCAATGCCGCATGTCAGCCATGACCAAAACAAATGAAGCAAAACTGGCCCAAATCTGGCCAACAGGTCATGTTTATTTTGGCCCAGATCTGACACCTTGCTCTGGCCCACATACCGTGGAACGATGGCACTTGGGTGGTCCACTTCTGTTTGCCAGATCCGGGCCACAAGGAGCCATAGCAATGCCGCATGTCAGCCCTGATCAAAACAAATGAAGCAGAACTGGCCCAAATCTGGCCAACAGGTCATTTTTATTTTGGCCCAGATCTGACACCTTGCTCTGGCCCACATACCGTGTGGAACGATGGCACTTGGGTGGTCCACTCCTGTTTGCCAGATCTGGGCCACAAGGGAGCCATAGCAATGCCGCATTTCAGCCGACAACAAAACAAATGAAGCAGAACTGGCCCAAATTTGGCCAACAGCTCATTTTTATTCTGGCCCACTTCTGGCCCGGATCTGACACCTTGCTCTGGCCCACATTCCACGTGGAATGATGGCACTTGGGTGGTCCACTCCTGTTTGCCAGATCTGGGCCACAAGGGAGCCATAGCAATTGCGCATTTCAGCCGAGAACAAAACAAATGAAGCAGAACTGGCCCAAATTTGGCCAACAGCTCATTTTTATTCTGGCCCACTTCTGGGACACCTTGCTCTGGCCCACATTCCACTTGGAATGATGGCACTTGGGTGGTCTACTCCTGTTTGCCAGATCTGGGCCACAAGGAAGCCATAGCAATGCCGCATGTCAGCCCTGATCAAAACAAATGAAGCAGAACTGGCCCAAATCTGGCCAACAGGTCATTTTTATTTTGGCCCAGATCTGACACCTTGCTCTGGCCCACATTCCACGTGGAATGATGGCACTTGGGTGGTCCACTCCTGTTTGCCAGATCTGGGCCACAAGGGAGCCATAGCAATTGCGCATTTCAGCCGAGAACAAAACAAATGAAGCAGAACTGGCCCAAATTTGGCCAACAGCTCATTTTTATTCTGGCCCACTTCTGGCCCGGATCTGACACCTTGCTCTGGCCCACATTCCACGTGGAATGATGGCACTTGGGTGGTCCACTCCTGTTTGCCAGATCTGGGCCACAAGGGAGCCATAGCAATTGCGCATTTCAGCCGAGAACAAAACAAATGAAGCAGAACTGGCCCAAATTTGGCCAACAGCTCATTTTTATTCTGGCCCACTTCTGGCCCGGATCTGACACCTTGCTCTGGCCCACATTCCACTTGGAATGATGGCACTTGGGTGGTCCACTCCTGTTTGCCAGATCTGGGCCACAAGGAAGCCATAGCAATGCCATATGTCAGCCATTAACAAAACAAAAGAAGCAGAACTGGCCCAAATCTGGCCAACAGTTCATTTTTATTCTGGGCCAAATCTGACACCTTACTGGCCCACATACTGCGTGGAATGATGGCGTTTGGGTGGTCTACCTTTTTGCCAGATCTGGGCCACAAGGAGCCATAGCAATGGCACCTTTCAGCCGAGAACAAAACAAATGAAGCAGAAGTGGCCCAAATTTGGCCATCAGCTCATTTTTATTCTGGCCCACTTCTGGTCCGGATCTGACACCTTGCTCTGGCCCACATACTGCGTGGGATGATGGGATTTGGGTGGTCCACTCCTGTTTGACAGTTTCGGGCCACAAGGGAGCCATAGCATTGCCGCATTTCAGCCGATAACAAAACAAATGAAGCAGAACTGGCCCAAATTTGGCCAACAGTCATTTTTAATCTGGCCCACATCTTGCCTGGATCCGACATATTGCTCTGGCCCACATACCACATGGTTGCACTTGGGCGGTCTACTCCTGTTTGCTAAGTCTTGGAGTAACAGGTTAAATTAAACCATAAACGATAACATAAGTTAAAATAAAACACATAACATGGAGGAATAAAATCAGTTCTCTGACCCAGAAATATAACACAATTGCTTAAGTTGGGTAAAGTTAACGGTTTATTGAATTTCACTAACAAAAACAAGAAAGGGGAAGCAAATAATATCATCAGGAGAGTGCCTGGCAAAACAACAAACAAAACAGCAATACATAGTCCAGCCACATGTTAGCCAAGAATGAACCAAATAAACCGTAATTGTGTGTACATACTGTGCCATTAAAACTTTGGAAACTCAGGGAAACCTAGGGCTGGGCACCGAACGTCGATACTTTTATGGTATCGAACGAAAAACTACGATATTATGAGTATCGAAAAATTATCTTTAAAATAAATTATCTTATCTTTCGGTTAAAATTATCTTATCTTTCGGTGCCAAAAGCCAAGCGGCTGTGTCTGTGTGAGCCTGTAGCATACTTGCATGCAGTGTTTCCCCTACAATGTATTCACAGCGGCACAGCAAAATCTTCACATGATCAGTAATATCACAACATTTACTTACACACTGTAAAAGCACAACAGCCAACGTCAACTTGAAATTGTTTTCCGAAAGTATTGATTAAGTTCAGTGCTTGAAATCCTCCGTGAGCCTGAGAGAGAGATCGCTCACGCGGAGCTACAGTGCGACAGTCAGTTTAATGAGTGACGGTGGAATGTGATATTAATCTTATTTTATTTTCGTTTCCAAGGATTATACAAAGAAGATATGAGGTAAAACTGTTATAAACTATATCCGCGTTCCGTATAGCGCGAATTCCTTCCCTTCTCAGCGCGCTCTGTCATTTCTCCCTAAACATAAACTTAACGTCAGAGTCAGCACAATGTGTGATTGTTGTGAAATGCAGTCTCTACTTTGGCTAAAATGTAGGACGTGTTTGACAAAATTAAAAGCACTTTAATCCGCCGCGCAATAGACGCTGTTTCCAAGTTCAGTACGGGCGTGTGTGTGTGTGTGCTGTACACGCTGCGAAACGGACTGACTTGCACATTATGCGACTAAACCATCAAATACACAACAAATAGCCTATATGTCAAAATGGCCGGCTTGAAGAGTATTCACTTAAACACAGTTTATCTTAAATGGGCTTAAACAGTTGGGAGAAATCAATGGGAGAATGATATCATTAGATCTGCATTCGGTCTTAAAGGGGCAGCGTCTAATAAATCTGCTGACTACTGAGCCATTAATGTCAACCAAACAACAAAAGGCAAAGAGAAAATTACTCACAGCTCTTTTATGAATAACTTTAGTTTTAATCAATTTATACAGTGAAAACTATGCAGTGTTATTTTACATTTCATTACTTTATTAGACTTAAAAATTATTATATATATTTTTTATTCTTAAAACGTTAAAAAGAAAATGCAATAAAAGTGTCTGCTGGCGCACCCCTATCCAAAAATCACAACCAGTTTTATTAATAATGTTACCCTGAGTGAGAACCGTTACTAGAATTTGTTTTAATTACATTTGTTTAATGTATTTGTATTTTTGTTGATGTTGAAATGGATTTTAAAACATATGGTATCGGAAAAAGTATCGTTAGGAACCGGTATCGAAACTGAGGTATCGAAATTGGCATCGGATCGAACGATTTTGAACAATACCCAGCCCTAGGGAAACCTCCCTTAATGTTCAGATTATCAAAAAAAAACATTGCATTTCCAAAACTGGGAAGCAATCTAAACATGGCAAAAAACAAAAAACAGAATAATAAACAAATGCAACATAATTACATAGAAAACATTGTAGAAATTTCATAAAAGTAAAGCATGATTCCTGTACAGACACTTCAGAACTTAGGCAATAGGAACCATCCATACTTCCAGGGATTAATTGACCTCCTTGACTGGGCCCATCAGCGTCATTGCACCCCTGCATTAATGGATACATAAAAAAAAAAAAAAACAGTTGACTCAGTAACAGAACGCTGATTATACAATGGTGTTGAAGTGCAAAACACACACACACACACACACACACACACACACACACACACACACACACACACACACACACACACACACACACACACACACACACACACACACACACACACACACACACACACACACACACACACACACACACACACACACACACACACACACACACACTATTTAGAAGCTAAATTAAATAAAAGAAAGAAAAAAAATATATATATATAATATATATATATATATATATATATATATATATATATATATATATATATATTTTTATTATTTTTTTACTTTTTTCAGTAGCAAGGGCTGCACCATCCGAAAATTAAGGCGCTATTAAATGATATTTTTTGGGGAAAAAAGCAGTTAATTTAGAAGTCACTAAATGCACCACTAAATGCAGGCTCTTTCGTTTCTCTCTTTCTCTTCTCCCTCCATTGCAAGGTGAAGCCATTTTTTTATATAGAGTTCCATCTCTTGATCTGTGGCTGTAGCTGTCAGCCTGTTTTTTCTGACAGTTCCTTAAAGTAAAGGAAATGTTAAAGGCATGGATGGATTACACAACTTTTAAAATCTTAGTACCCAAGTAGGGGACCCATGCGTCAGTTAAAGGTTAGTTCCCCAAAAATGAAATGTATGTCATTAATGACTCACCTAATGTTGTTCCACACCCGTAAGACCTCCGTTCATCTTCGGAACACAGTTTAAGATATTTTATATTTAGGCTGAGAGCGTATGCAAGTGAATGCACACTATACTGTCCATGTCCAGAAAGGGAATAAAAACATCATCAAAGTTGGTTAACTAGAATCTCTTGAAGCATCTAAAATACATTTTGGTCCAAAAATAACAAAAACTATGACTTTAATCAGCATTGTCTTCTCTTCCACGTTTGTTTTCAATCCTCAAATAAAGATTTGAAGGGTTATGAATCAGCATATTGATTCATGATTGGATCGCCAATGTCACGTGATTTCAGCAGTTTGACAGGCGATCCGAATCATGAATCAATATGCTGATTCATAACCCTTCAAATCTTTATTTGAGGATTGAAAACAAACACGGACTAAATATAAAATATCTTAAACTGTGTTCCGAAGATGAAGCAGGCCATAGCAATGCCACATGTCAGCCAAGAGAAAAGAAATAAACCAGAACGTCTGACAGAAATAAAGTCAGTCTGGTTAGTAATGTGTGAAGCTGGTAATACTGTTTGTGGAGTTGTTTAATCCTCCTCTGCTGGTCTTCTTTTATCTTCAGTTGATTTCATCTAAAGCTGTGATTGAAGTCAGTTGTAGTTCTTGTGTTTCTGCTCATCTCTTTTAATGCTCTCCTCTTTCCTTCAGTGATTCTGCTTGTTAACAGGTTTATTAAAGCTGAGATGACTCCATATTTAATATACACAGATTTTGTGGCTCAGATAAGGTCCAGTTCTGGTTTATTTCTTTGCTCTTGGCTGACATGTGGCATTGCTATGGCCTGCTTGTGGCCCAGATCTGGCAAACAAGAGTGGGCCACTCAAGGGCCGTCATTCATTGCAGCATGTGGGCCAGTATTCCACATGTGCCAGATGTGGGCGGATCTGGGGCGACACAATGTTGCTATGTGGGAAGTGTTAAAAATACACGTTTGAAGTTTTGCCGACTGATTAAATGAAATAAAAACTTAATTTGTTCATCCCTTATGAAAAAGTTTACTCAAGTGTGCAATTAGTATACTTATTTTAAAATAAATAAGTATACTTTCAGACTACTTTTTATGTACTTCTCAGAAATATACTTAAAATTGTATATTTAAAGGAACACTACACTTTTTTTGAAAATAGGCTCATTTTCCAAGTCCCCTAGAGTTAGTTGAGTTTAACCGTTTTTGAATCCATTCAGCCGATCTTTGTATCTGGCGGTAGCACTTTTACCATAGCTTAGCATACATCATTGATTCTAATCAGTCCATTAGCATCTCATTCAAAAAATGACCAAACTTTCAATACTTCTACAGTTACATCGTGTGCTAAGACCAACTGAAAATTAAAAGTTTTCTTTAGAAGTTTTTCTACACCTATATGGCTAGGAACTACTTTCTCATTCCTGCGTAATAGTCGTGGATCTTCGCGGCTGTACCATGGCTGCAGCGGCGCAATGATTCGTTGGTATTCTGTGAAACATGGTGGTCGTACACCTTCGACTTACTATCACAGCCCTTTACAACACACAGAACCATGGCTAATCACACAGGGAAATCCACAACACAATTTGTCGGCTGCAAGCCTGAAACTTTCTCTGCAACTACACGAACTTAGTTCCAGTCACATTTAAAGTTACCTAGCTGGGGGCTACTTTCAGCGCTGCGTAATATCACTGCGCCGCTGCAGCCATGGTACAGCCGTGAAGATCCGAGACTATTACGCAGGAATGAGAAAGTAGTTCCTAGCCATATACTGTAGGTGTAGAAAATCGCAACTTTTAATTTTCAGTCGGTCTTAGCACACGATGTAACTGTAGAAGAGTCAACTTTTAAATAGGAAAAATATTGAAAGTTTGGTCATTTTTTTTAATGAGATGCTAATGGACTGATTAGAATCAATGATGTATGCTAAGCTATGCTAAAAGTGCTACCGCCAGATACAAAGGTCGGCTGAATGGATTCAAAAACGGCAAACTCAACTATTTAACTCTAGGGGAATTGGAAAATGAGCCTATTTTCAGAAAAAGTGGAGTGCTCCTTTAAGGCAGATAGGGTGGATGGTATGCACACTGAGATGCAGGGCTTGTCTTTTTCATGAATTGCAGTGTGTTCTCACTACTCACTGCTCCTAATATGAGTGCACTAACTCCAACTATGGGTTACCGTAATTGGCCTTCATGTCACTTTTTCTATTTTTCAATCTCCAAACCTCTTCTGTTCTTGATTTTTGCAAAATCACGTTTTAGCTTTTGAAACTTGGTTTCAGTTTAATATGTTGCAGACTCACCTATTTATAATATTGATTTTAATGAAAATAAATAATATAATAATATTGGGATTGTTTTGAAGTTGCTTATTTGGGCAACACTGATCACAATGTCCAATCAGAGGTGTTTTGAACTAAGTTTTTAAGAGTGTGTTTGATTTTTTAATTTGCAAAAATAAATGAATTAATTAATAAACGGTTCTTAGCGTGTTTAGTCAGTAGCTAGAATAGAATTGCTTTTCACCCACAAAAAAAACAATAATCATTATCATAAAAAATAATGACTGCAGCTTCTAATAGTTTTTTTGTTTTTGTTTTAATTTATAAGCTATTTATACTATGCAATTTATCTGTAAATATGAACAGGTGCAAATAAACATAAATTAGCCATGAACATAAAATAGTGCCTCTTTTTGAACATTGCGTCATATAAGCTCAACAGAAACGTGACTGGTTATAATGCTCTAAGCTGTAAACTGCCCATAAAAAGAAATAGTATGCAACATGCAAATAATTAATCGTAAAATAGATAGCCTATAGCTAAAATGGTTCATTAATATAATATATCATGCGGACTCCAATTTAATAACGAGAAATAGCTAACAAAAAAAACATATAAGATATCTTACCTATCTTATGCAGACCTATGCAGGTTCCGCTGCCTCCAATCCTCTTGTTTGTTTTTGGCGCCTTCAGTGCTTTCGGCTACGTATCAATTGAAATGGCTGGTGTGAGGAAATAAATAAATAAACGGTTCTTAGCTTGTTTAATCTGTACTTCTTTTCCCCACACACAAAAACAACGTCAAGAGCAATCAATAATTGTCAACAGATTGCAGCTTCACCCAATAGGTTTTATATTGTTAAAATGTATAGTTAGCCTTCATTACTATGCATATTTGTGTAATACATGAGCAGCATTAATTTGTGTGAGTAAACATTAGTGTGAGATTGGTTAAATTCTCAACGCTGCTCCTTGAGCAAAAACCCAGACAGCAAATGGGTGCGTCTCAATCAGCTCCTAGTTCAGTAGTCAGGGCACTGATTAGGAGTCAGCCCATATGTCCTGATCAGTGCCTGACTACTGAACTAGGAGCTGATTGAGACGCACCCAGTATCGGTAGCCTACAGAACCTCATCTGGTACGCGTTAAATCCATTCCAGATGTGGCCCGGATCTGCCGACACTATGTTGCTGTCTGGAAAGAAATATTATGCAACATGATCAAATCTAATGAAAATGTAATGGCGCTATACATATAATTTAATTAAATTTGCATTTCACTTTAACCGTAACAACCTTAATAGATCTCGAGTTGAACTGAGTTGAACAAAATACTTTATCTTCAAATAGAAAGGCCTACTAATATTTGCTAAATGATATCTCTAAATAAAATAACATGCGGATTGTAACTGAATATGAAGCAACTGCTAACAAAAGGCCACATTTATCAATTATCTTACCTTGACTTTTTTGCAGGATCTGTCCTCCATCCAACTGGCAATCCTCTGACGATGTTTTTTTTTTTGTTTTGTTTTTTGGCGCCCTCCCCCCGCGCTTTCCGGCAAAATTTAAATTTAAATGCCTGGGAACAGGAAAATCGTTCCAGTTTGAATTTATTTTATTTTTTGGCCCACGGACAGAGTAAACTACAAATTAAGGCGAGATAAATATTTTATGTGAACAAAATAGAGATCTCCAACAAAGAAAGCAAGCAAGCAATTTTCTCATGAATGTGGAAAAAGTTAATATTAAAATAATACTATTTTCTCATAGCAGCTTCTGTTATCATTAATTTACTAGTATTCATAAATTCATAGTGTCAATATATATATATATATATATATATATATATATATATATATATATATATATATATATATATATATATATATATCTTTTGGAAATATATGTTATTCATAAAGATGACAGTAGTTGTAAAAATGTAAATTACAAAGAATGTAAGAAAAAAATGAAATATTTATTTATTTATTGAGGGTGGGTTTAGAATATTGCACTTTGGGGTATAATTTAACACATTCTAGAACAGTGGATAACAATTATTTTTATTTTTTTACAGCAAGGCCTAAAAAAAGGGTGAATAATATCACTCTGACAAAATGAGGGTTTAAGATTATCTATGTTTGTATGCTTTTTTTTCATGAGGCCCCATTGGAAGTTTGTTGAGGCCCCCTGGAATAGATGAGTAGAAGATAAAGTTTCACCGAGTAGCTATAACATGTTCCTGGATGGACAAACCGCTAGACGCACTACACCACACCACACCACACACTTGTTTTTTAATTGGTTTATTTTGTTGGCAAACATGTAACTATAAATTCTTTCCATCGATCTGTTTTTTTTTTTTTTTTTGATTTCATGAGGTGAACTTAAACCCTACTTGTGGTCAGTCTGCACAAATGCCGATCACAACTGTTTGGTTTGCGGCCCTTGTAAATAAAGTTTCTAAAAAAAGACCAAGAATTCGATCTAATAATACAATGATATGCAATAATACAATGATATAAAATTGCAATTCCAAAAGTACATTGAGTTTAATTTATCTACATAGAATGTTTAATGTGATATGGTTTCATCCTAACATCTCTATAATACAATGTTATCGGTAGGGTTAGGGTTATATATATATATATATATATATGTTGACCCAGGAATATGTCCTACTTGAAACCATGGCAAAGATTTTCATGTACAGCAACTCAAAATGTATCTCAGCCAAATATTCAAAGTTACAGTCCAAGACCATTAAAAAAAAAAATCACAAATTTGAACTGTTGCAAACAATTCTTAATCAGACACACACACATATATTCAACCTACTGTAGCTGTCACTATAGTGCACTTCTGTGTGCTGCACAGTATACAAACATTACACACAAACAAACATGATGTGTATACTGTAAAAACTGTATATTATATCACCCAACACTATAAACCGACACCTTAACACTCTACCCTTCACAGAGAAAAAAAAAAAAAACATTTTCAAAAGCATCATTTATAATTTAGGTCTCTTCATGGGGACCAAAACGTCCCCACATGGTCAAGGATTTCAAATATTGCCATTTTTGTGTCCTCACATAGGGTTTACCTAAACCACACACACACACACACACACACACACACACACACACACACACACACACACACACACACACACACACACACACACACACACACACACACACACACACACACACACACACACACACACACACACACACACACACACACACACACACACACACACACACACACACACACACACACACACACACACACACACACACACACACACACACGCTAGGCTTCCATGTTTTATGGGGACATTCCATAGGCGTAATTTACCTTATACTGTACAAACCGTATTTATCCCCTACACTGCCCCTGCCCCTAAACCTACCCATCACACACACACACACACTGCCCCTAAACCTACCCATCACAGGAGACATGCTGCATTTTACATTTTCAAAAACATCACTTAGTGTGATTTATAAGATGTTTTCCTCATGGGGACCAAAAAATGTCCCCACAAGGACAAAAATTTGGATATTGCCATCTTTGTGGGGACATTTTGTCCCCATACCGAGATTACCAGTCCACACACACACACACACACACACACACACACACACACACACACACACACACACACACACACACACACACACACACACACACACACACACACACACACACACACACACACACACACACACACACACACACACACACACACACACACACACACACACACACACACACACACACACACACACACACACACACACACACACACACACACACACACACACACACACACACACACACACACACACACACACACACACACACACACACACACACACACACACACACACACACACACACACACACACACACACACACACACACACACACACACACACACACACACACACACACACACACACACACACACACACACACACACACACACACACACACACATTGTGTTTTTGTAAATTGTGGGGACTTTGCCATACATTTGCCTAGTGTGGCTCAAATTTGGTGTAACTGTACATTCTATCCCATATTTGCTATGTGCCATGTGTGGGCCACTTTAGGTTCACATTCAGATTTGTTTTTGATTACTATCCTCACCTTTTCCAAAACTGGCCCAGATATGTTTTTAAAGAAAACTGGGCCACATTTGCTGCATTATATGTGGGCCAGTTTAGGCACACATTCTGGTTAGCCAGTGCTGACTTTGCCATACATTTGCCAAATGTGGCCCAAATTTGGTGTAATGTATTCGGGCCATATTTGTTATGCCAAGTGTGGCCACTTTAGGTTCACATTCAGATTTGAGTGATTACTGTCCTCACCTTTGCAAAAACTGGCCCAAATATGTTTTAACACAATTGGGCCACACATTTGCTGCATATATGTGGGCCAGTTTGGCTCACACCCTGGTTAGCCAGTGCTGACTTTGCCATACATTTGCCAAATGTGGCTCAAATTTGGTGTAATGTATTCGGGCCATATTGCTATGTCATGTGTGGCCACTTTAGGTTCACATTCAGATTTGTTTTGATTACTGTCCCTCATCTTTTCCAAAACTGGCCCAGGTATGTTTTTAAGAAAACTGGGCCACATTTGCTGCATTATGTGTGGGCCAGTTTAGGTCATATCCTGGTTAGCCAGTGCTGACTTTGCCATTTTTGCCAAATGTGGCCCAAATTTGGTGTAATGTATTCGGGCCATATTTGCAGTGCATGTGTGGCCCACTTTAGGTTCATATTCAGATTCATCAGTTATCACTGTCCCTCATCTTTGCAAAACTGGCCCAAATATCTTTAACATAACTGGGCCACATTTGCTGCATTATATGTGGGCCAGTTTTGGCTCACATTCTGGTTAGCCAGTGCTGACTTTGCCATTAATTTGCCAAATGTGGCCCAAATATAGTGTAACATGTGTTTGGGCCATATTTGCAATGCCATGTGTGGGCCACTTTAGGTTCATATTCAGATTTAGTGATTACTGTCCCTCACCTTTGCCAAAACTGGCCCAGATATGTTTCTAAGAAAACTGGGCCACATTTGCTGCATTATATGTGGGCCAGTTTAGGCACACATTCTGGTTAGCCAGTGCTGACTTTGCCATATTTTTGCCAAATGTGGCCCAAATTTAGTGTAATGTATTCGGGCCATATTTGCTATGCCATGTGTGGGCCACTTTAGGTTCATATTCAGTTTTGTTAGTGATTACTGTCCTCATCTTTGCCAAAACTGGCCCAGCTATTTTTTTAAGAAGACTGGGCCACATTTGCTGCACTATATGTGGGCCAGTTTAGGTTCACACCCTGGTTAGCCAGTGCTGACTTTGCCATTAATTTGCCAAATGTGGCCCAAATTTGGTGTAATGTGTTTGGGCCATATTTGCTATGCCATGTGTGGGCCACTTTAGGTTCATATTCAGATTTGCAAGTGATTACTGTCCCTCACCTTTGCCAAAACTGGCCCAGATATGTTTTTAAGAAAACTGGGCCACATTTGCTGCATTATGTGTGGGCCAGTTTAGGTCATATCCTGGTTAGCCAGTGCTGACTTTGCCATACTTTTGCCAAATGTGGCCCAAATTTGGTGTAATGTATTCGGCCATTTTTGCAATGCCATGTGTGGCCACTTTAGGTTCATATTCAGATTTGTTAGTTATTACTGTCCCTCACCTTTGCCAAAACTGGCCCAGATATGTCTTTAGAAAACTGGGCCACATTTGCTGCATTATGTGTGGGCCTGTTTGGCTCACATTCTGGTTAGCCAGTGCTGACTTTGCCATTAATTTGCCAAATGTGGCCCAAATTTAGTGTAATGTGTTTGGGCCATATTTGCTATGCTATGTGTGGGCCACTTTAGGTTCATATTCAGATTTGCAAGTGATTACTGTCCCTTACCTTTGCCAAAACTGGCCCAGATATGTTTTAAGAAAACTGGGCCACATTTGCTGCATTATGTGTGGGCCAGTTTAGGGTCATATCCTAGTTAGCCAGTGCTGACTTTGCCATACTTTTGCCAAATGTGGCCCAAATTTGGTGTAATGTATTCGGGCCATATTTGCTATGCCATGTGTGTGCCACTTTAGGTTCATATTCAGATTTTGTTAGTGATTACTGTCCTCTCCTTTGCCAAAACTGGCCCAGATATGTCTTTAAGAAAACTGGGCCACATTTGCTGCATTATGTGTGGGCCTGTTTAGGTTCACACCCTGGTTAGCCAGTGCTGACTTTGCCATTAATTTGCCAAATGTGGCCCAAATATAGTGTAACGTGTATTCGGGCCATATTTGCTATGCTATGTGTGGGCCACTTTAGGTTCATATTCAGATTTGCAAGTGATTACTGTCCCTCATCTTTGCCAAAACTGGCCCAGATATGTTTTTAACATAACTGGGCCACATTTGCTGAACATTATGTGTGGGCCAGTTTAGGTCATATCCTGTTTAGCCAGTGCTGACTTTGCCATACATTTTTGCCAAATGTTGGCCCAAATTTGGTGTAATGTATTCGGGCCATATTTGCAATGCCATGTGTGGCCCACTTTAGGTTCATATTCAGATTTGTTAGTGATTACTGTCCCTCATCTTTGCCAAAAAATGGCCCAGATATGTTTTAACATAATTGGGCCACATTTGCTGCTTCTATATGTGGGCCAGTTTAGGCTCACACCCTGTTTAGCCAGTGCTGACTTTGCCATACATTTTGCCAAATGTGGCCAAATTTGATGTAATGTATCAGGGCCATATTGCAATGCCATGTGTGGCCACTTTAGGTTCATATTCAGATTTGTTAGTGATTACTGTCCCTCATCTTTGCCAAAAATGGCCCAGATATGTTTTAACATAATTGGGCCACATTTGCTGCACTATATGTGGGCCAGTTTAGGTTCAAGCCCTGGTTAACCAGTGCTGACTTTGCCATACATTTGCCAAATGTGGCCCAAATTTGGTGTAATGTATTCGGGCCATATTTGCAATGCCATGTGTGGCCACTTTAGGTTCATATTCAGATTTGTTAGTGATTACTGTCCCTCATATGTGCCAAAACTGGCCCAGATATGTTATAACATAACTGGGCCACATTTTCTGCAATATATGTGGGCCATATTTGGTTTACACCCAGATTAGTCATTGTTGATCTTGCCACATTTTTGCCATAGGTGGCCCACATTTGGTTGTGATATTGGGCCATATTCATTAAATATCATATGGGCCACTTTAGGCTCACATTCAGATTACACATTAGCCATAAGTGCCACATATTTGCCTAAAAGGCCCACATATGACTTTTAATAATTGGGCCATATTTGCCATTTATGTGGGCCACATCAGGCTCACATACATTTTATCCATACATTTGCCTGAAGTGGCCCACATCCGTTTGCTATCTGGGCAACGGCAAAGGATAAGTATTCTTTACCGTGATGTTATTCAGCCCTCGGTAATCAATGCAAGGTCGTAGAGAACCGTCCTTCTTACCCACAAAGAAGAACCCCGCCCCCGCTGGAGAAGAGGAAGGGCGGATGAACCCGGAAGCTAGAGAATCAGAAATATATTTCTCCATGGCCTCCCTTTCAGGGTTAGAAAGTGAGTATAGCTTGCCCTTAGGCGGAGACCTGACATAAGATCTATAGCACAGTCATAGGGACGATGCGGAGGAAGAGAAGCAGCCCGGGACTTACTGAACACTTCCTTCAGGTCGAGGTACTCTCCTGGCACGTTTGACAAATTCGCCTCCTCCTGTAACACAGAACTAGACACAGACGGACGAGCAGACACAAGACAAGAGGCATAACACCGATTACTCCAGGCAGAGACAGAATTGTGTCCCCAGTCAACCCTGGGGTTGTGCTTGACAGCCAGGGATGACCGAGGACAATAGGAACCAAGGGAGTGTCCGTGATGAGGAATTCTATGGTCTCAGAGTGATTGCCGGATACAGTCAAGGTGATGGGGTCGGTGGTGTGGGTAATGGTAGGAAGTGTCTGTCCATTCAAAGCGTGAACTGCAATGGGGTGTGAAAGGGGAGTGACCGGGATGTGGAGGTGTACAGCCAGGGAATAGTCCAGGAAGTTACCCTCCGCTCCGGAATCCAAAAGGGCTTGGCAGTTGTATGAACCGTGTGCCCATTGCAGACTTCCCGGAAGGAGAGTCGCGACGAGGATTTCTCAACGTCGCTCCACCCGACAGTAGCCTCCTCTCTACTGTCGGGCTTGATCTTTAAAGGACAGCGGTTGAGGAAATGCCCCGCCGCGCCACAATAGAGACATAGTCCCCCACTCCTCCGACGCTCTCTCTCCTCCCGGGAGAGCCGAGCTCTCCCCAGCTGCATGGGCTCGGGGTCGTTGAGTGGGCTGACCGTGTCTCTGTCGAGGAACTCACACGTCTCGGGGGCTCTGCGGGTGCGTGAACGTTGATCGCGTTGTTCTAGCCTTGAGTCCACTCGCAGTGCTAGGGCCATCAGATCGTTAAGGCCGGGAGGCAGCTCCAACGCGTATATCTCTCGTTGGACACGGTCAGCAAGCCCATGCAGGAATCGGTCCCACTGCGCCTCCTCGTTCCATTTGCACTCTGCGGCCAAAGTCCGGAACAGGATCATATACTCTGAGACGGTGTTTCTTCCTTGATGTAAGTCCGCTAGTCTGCGAGCCGCCTCGCGACCTGCGACCGCGCGGTCGAACACCCGCCTCATCTCTTCCGAGAGTGCCTGGAACGAGGAGCAACAAGGATGGTGATTCTCCCAAACCGCCGTTCCCCAAAGGGCTGCACGCCCCGATAATAAAGTTAGTACCAGCGCCACTCGGGATCTCTCCGTGGAAAACGTGACAGGTTGGAGAGAGAAAAACAGTGAGCATCTAGTCAAGAATGATCTGCATAGATCGGGCTCACCCGTGTATCGCTCTGGCGTTGGCATCCGGGGCTCGCGCTGGTTGATGACGTCAGCAGGGTTGTGGGGAACGGACGGCGGGGTGGGCGCAGTGGGCGATCTCAGATGTTCTATCTGGGTCGAGAGCTCGGACACCTGCGCTACTAATGCCTGCACCGCCTGTGCCGTCGCGGATACCTGTCCCTCTTGGCGATCCATCCGTTGTTGACTCGTGGTGAGAAACTCCTGAAGCTCTGCCATTCTCGCTGGATCCATACGAGGGTCAGTCGTTCTGTTACGTTCGCAGACAGAGAACAGAGGATCCAATAGCGAGTGAAACACAGTTTTATTACTCTCAAAGATACAGATGCATAAAGCACAAAAAGTCACGGCAGTGCAGAAACACAGGTCCAGTCCCAACGATCACAGGGAAGATCCAGAGGAATGGTGACAGGCAAAGCAGCGCAGGGAAGCAATGGACACACGGAACCGAAGGAATCCAGGAATCCGGAACGAAGCACACACTCAGGGGAAGACACAACGACAGACAGGAACCCGCTGGACAAACTGCAACGACTGACAACAAAGGTGTGTGAGCTCAGTGTTTAAATGCAGTGAGTAATGAGTGCAACAGGTGACGGTGATCCAATCCCAGTAATCAGTAGCCCCGCCTCCAACACAACCACACACACACATACGAGAAAGGAGACGATGAATCTATGAACCGTGACAAGATGTGCGTCCAAAAGAGATCACTGTTCATGCACAACTCTCTACAGCACCAAGATATTCATATCCTCAGAACAGCAATGCAATTCATCAACCCACCTCTATGATTGCTGATTCCAAATCATCTGCTCAAATCTCTCATACAGCTCAAGCAAGACCACTACAAAATACTCACTCAAGGTCATCTAATGTCACACAAGGGCCTGATCTGGCTACAGTTCTTCAAAGACAAAACAACTTGACTGACATGCTTGTGAAACAACAACTTCTTTCCACCTTACCAAGAGGAGAAATGCCAATCTTTGATGGAGATATTCTGCACTACAGGTTATTCCTTCACTCTTTTGAACACATCATTGAGAGTAAAACTGATGATAATGCAGACAGGCTGCACTTTCTCATTCAGTACGCAAGGGGGCTACCACAGGAGGTAGTAAGAAGTTGCCAACACATGTCACCGAGCAGAGGTTACCAAAAAGCAAAGCAGCTACTGAAAGAACACTTTGGTAATGCGTATAGGATTTCATGTGCTTATATTGAGAAAGCACTCTCCTGGCCTTCAATAAAACCAGAAGATCCAAAGGCTTTACAGGCATTCTCACTGTTTCTTAGAAGTTTCTGTAATAGTATGGAAGACTTGGAGTTCATGGAAGAACTGGACACAATCTCCAATATGAGGAGTATTGCTTTCAAGCTCCTGCATAAGCTCAGAAAGAGGTGGCGCACAAGGGCATTTGAGTTACAAGAACAGAGGAGTAATAAGGTAAAGATGGCAGATCTTGTCAGCTTCATTTAAAGGCAAGCTAGCATTGACTCAGACCCAATATTTGGTGATATCCAAGACTCAAGCCCAAGTAAAGGAAAGCCCAAAATCTTAGTGAAGCCCAAATCCAAAGGCAGTTTTACGACCAACGTGCATGTGAACACACCACAGACCACTTCTAAGGATTCACAGCCAACATCTTGTTGTCTCTACTGTAACAATGGACATGAGTTGATGTCATGCTTGCAGTTTGAAAAGCAGCCACACAGGGAAAAGATAAGCTTCATAAGACAGAAAGGAATCTGTTTCGGGTGTCTAACCAAAGCGGGACATGTGAGTAAAGATTGCACAAAACATCTTACCTGCACCTTATGCAGCAAACAGCATCCAAGTGTGTTACACATCAAACCAGTGATGATATCAAAACAAGTGAAGAAAACACCTGTGAGTAGCACACAGGTGTCCCTTCAAAATGGTAAGCATTCTAGAGTCAGAAACACTCAGAGTTACACAGAGTGTTTGTTGTCAATTCAACCAGTACAGGTTAAAAGTTCTAAAGGAAGTAAGATTCTGCACACATATGCCTTTCTTGATCCTGGCAGCTCTGCAAGCTTCTGCACAGAGGATCTGATGAGGAAACTCAACATTACTGGAAGAAAGACCAATATTCTTCTTCAAACAATGAGCCAGGATAAGTCTGTGTCCTCTTACGTCGTCAGTGGGTTGGAAGTCTCTTCATTGGAAGAAACTAACTTTATTCCATTACCAGAAGTCTACACACAACAGAGCATGCCCGTTGACATCTGTAACATTCCCACAAAGAAAGAACTGTCTAAGTGGCCTTACCTGAGTCAGGTACAGTTTCCTAGGATTCCATCCAAGGTGGAGTTGTTGATTGGAAGCAATTCTCCCAAAGCCATTGAACCGTGGAAAGTCCTCAATAGCCATGGGGATGGGCCATGCTAGGATGGGTTATTAATGGTCCTCTACAAGGCAAAGGCACCGCAAACAGGAGTATCTGTGATAGCGTTGTTGTTAACAGAATTTCTGTCTCAAACTTGGAAGAAATGTTGATGCAACAATTCAACCATGATTTTAATGAGAGGTCAAGAGAAGACAAGGCTGAAATATCTGTTGAAGACAAAAGATTCATCAAGATTGCAGAAGAGTCAATCAAGTTAAAGTTAAAGATGAAGTGTTTGCTTTTGCAAGAGATGTGTGATGTTCTGCATCTTGTGTGTTTTTGTGTAGACTTTTGAGAAACAGAGTCATGGTTTCAGAAATAAATGGGGAAAAAAATGTATATTTTATACCTTTGACTGTTACGGAAGCACACTCGCAGACAGAGAGAATGCAGTGAAAAGGTAACACTAAAGTAATTTGGATGATTTCAGGGAAGTAGAATCTTGCAAACAGTTGTAGTGAGAAAAGGACATTCATTCTAATCCTCAGAATCGTACAAATACGGTACAGTCCGAAAGTACACACCTCGTTGGAACTCAACGGAAGACTCAGGAAGTCTGGAGATCGCTGGATGAATTTGATTCGCTGTAACTGCATTCTGATGGCAAACGCAGGATTCCCCATTCATTTCCCCCTTCCCCCATTTCAACACGTTAAAGTATTTCAATATATTATTATAGATGGTTTATTGGTGAACTTGTCGTAGCATTGCATGGCTGTATAAATTTCACAGTGTCTGAAGTGATCAGTCACATGACACATGTTCTCATGAAGCAAAGAGGAGGTTCATCCGTCCAGAGGTGTGTGTGTATCAGTCGAGCAGCTCCGTTGAGATGAAAGGGAACGCTGAAGGAAAGATCCCAGGTTCTGCAGATTAGTTCATGGCTTACAGATGTGCTTTTGGGTAAAATAAATGGAGTAAATACAGTAAAACTACTGGCAGTGAAAAGGCAGTGCTATGTATTCTTGTGTTCATATACATTCAAACATTTCATAAAAGCAGTGTGTGTGTGTGTGTGTGTGTGTGTGTGTGTGTGTGTGTGTGTGTGTGTGTGTGTGTGTGTGTGTGTGTGTGTGTGTGTGTGTGTGTGTGTGTGTGTGTGTGTGTGTGTGTGTGTGTGGACTGGTAATCCCTACGGTATGAGGACAAAATGTCCCCACAAAGATGGCAATATCCAAAATCCTTGTCCTTGTGGGGACATTTTTTGGTCCCCATGAGGAAAACAGGTCATAAATCACACTAAGTGATGTTTTTTGAAAATGTAAAAATGCAGCATGTCTCCTGTGATGGGTAGGTTTAGGGGCAGTGTGTGTGTGTGTGTGTGTGTGTGTGTGTGTGTGTGTGTTCAATTCAATTCAATTCAAATATATTTGTATAGCGCTTTTCACAATACACATTGTTTCAAAGCAGCTTTACAGAAAGTGCATTTTATAAATGTACATTGAAAAATGTTACAAAAAGTTAATCAATCATGTATTATTTTCTATAACAGCGCTGGCGTCGAGTCGCCTCTTCACAGGTGTTGGGGCATCTGAAGTCTCCATGAGAGGCTGGATACAAACTGGAGCTGACCAACTATTTACCTCGGGACTAGTGTCCCGAGATAACAACAGAAAAGCAGATGGGAAATAATTAGCATAGCTGCTGTTCAGAATATTAATGCTTTTGATCCGATTTAACTGTAGTATAAAAGGTAATTATAATGTGAATGCTTGGCTAAAGAGATGCGTCTTTAATCTAGTTTTAAACTGGGACAGCGAGTCTGAACCTCGAACAATATCAGGAAGACTATTCCAGAGTTTAGGAGCTAAATGTGAAAATGCCCTCCCTCCTTTAGTGGACTTAGATATCCTAGGAACGACCAGAAGCCTCGAGTTTAGTGATCTTAAAGAGCGTGATGGATTGTAGGGCGATAGAAGATCCGTTAAATACACTGGAGCTAAACCATTTAGGGCTTTATAGGTCAGTAGCAATACATTGTAATTGATACGGAACTTAATAGGTAACCAGTGTAGAGATGATAAAATTGGTGTTATATGATCATATTTTCTTGACCTAGTAAGAACTCTAGCAGCTGCGTTTTGGACTAACTGTAGCTTGTTTATTGAGGATGCAGGACAACCAGCTAATAAAGCATTACAGTAATCTAGCCTCTAGGTCATGAATGCATGAACTAATTTTTTTGTTTCAGAAATAGATAGCATGTTACGTAGCTTAGCAATGTTTCTAAGGTGGAAAAATGCTGTTCTTGTAACATATGAAATATGATTTTCGAAAGACAAGTTGCGGTCTAATATAACACCCAGGTCTTTTACTGTAGTGGATAAAGTGACAGGACGTCCTTCCAAGTTAAAGTTGTGTTGTGAGAGGTTTTGTGGGCCGGTTTTTGGACCAATAAGTAATACCTCTGTTTTATCTGAATTTAATAGCAGAAAATTACATTGTTAAATTGTGTGTGTGTGTGTGTGTGTGTGTGTGTGTGTGTGTGTGTGTGTGTGTGTGTGTGTGTGTGTGTGTGTGTGTGTGTGTGTGTGTGTGTGTGTGTGTGTGTGTGTGTGTGTGTGTGTGTGTGTGATGGGTAGGTTTGGGGCAGGGGCAGTGTAGGGGATAGAAAATACGGTTTGTACAGTATAAAACCATTACGCCTATGGAATGTCCCCACATTTCACAAAAACAAACATGTGTGTGTGTGTGTGTGTGTGTGTGTGTGTGTGTGTGTGTGTGTGTGTGTGTGTGTGTGTGTATATAGTATCTAAGGGTCTGATTGTCAGGAACTCATTGTTCACTCATTAAGCCGGCTTCCAGAAAATAAATATTTACGGTAAAATATGTTTTGTGCCTAATTAATTTGCTCACACAGAGAATTGTATATTAATGTTTCTCTGCTGCTCTCGTGAAAGTGTGAGACATGTAAAGGTCATGGAGGTCAATAAAACACTTCATGTATCCACTAACACACATGCAGGTGTAATTATTTTTAGGATTTATAGCACCATTAGTCACCATATATTAAAATACGAATCGTGTGTAGAAGTTTTCCATTGCTCTGGATGTTGTGTTCAGTGAAGACTTAACCTCTGTTTGATTGTAATTGTGGGTTGTGTATTATTCAGTCTCTGAATGTAATTACACTCACCACTGTTCAACATTTTGCGGCCACCAGTTTTTTGTTTTTGTTTTTGTTTTTCAAATTCAAATTCATTCTTTTCAGCAAGGATGCATACAATTGGTCTAAAATGACTGTGAATAGATTGTTCCTCTAACTCAAAAGACAGTCCTTAATTCTTTGTCAATGTTGTGGTTTCCACACTTTATCAAGTAAGAAATGTTCGATCTCCAAAAGTCATCCTAGAATGATTTCTGATAAATATGCGGCACTGAAGACATAATGCATTTTTGCCATCACAGAAGGATTTTAAAATCATTTACATAAAAACTGAAAATATATCAAAATAGAAAATAATTATTTAAAAATTGTAATATTATTTCACTATATTCATGTTTTGACTGTTTTGGATCAACTAAATGCAGCTTTGAGGAGCAGAAGAGACTTCTTTTGTGATTTTAAAGTCAACCACAAGATGGGATCAGAGGATTGAGCATGAACCGGAGAAGCTGTTCAGTGAATCTGCTCTTCACACTCAGTTCAGAACCCTTTCCCTAAGATTTGTTGAGTTTTGTCCTCTCAGATAACAGAAATGTAGGCTAATGCAGAATAAGTCCATCATAGTTCACTAATATTTCTACTTTTTATTCAGCACATATTACACACACACTCCAAAACCACACAACATCCCACAGAAACAGAAGAAACAGCTAAATATATCCACATGGAAAACTAAATTATAATAATTATTAATGCTAATATTAATAACAATCCTACTCTGCCACAGCACCACTATAATGTTTATCCTTTTGACATTTTGCGTCCCGTGGCAATAAATTTAACATCAAAACTGTTACTTTGATATTTCTTATTTTACTTTTTTGTGCCTATGTTAAATATGGCAATACACAGGTTTATTATAACGGAACATTGATGTGTCAAGTGTAAATACTCAGTTATGCAGGTTTATTGTTGACTGTGATGATTAAAAAAGAAAGAAAACATCAGATTGCACTATAGCCTGAGTGTTGTATAATTCCCGAACGCGTGGAATTCATGAGATAATCTTTCTTTAGCAAAAAACTCCATTTGGTTTCCCACGGGTTTCGAAAAGGTCATTGGAAACCGTATGGCATCACCTTTAATGTTTTCTCTCGGTGGGTTTGCGCGCAAGGCGAAGAGTTTCGGAGCGCACGGACTGTTAACAACGGGAGCGTGCATCTGATCTGTGTGCGCGTAACAGTGAATCCACGAACGCACCAACCCTGAGCACGGGACACGGTGGCGAGCAACGAGCGTTCTGCGCGCGGTGAATGTCTCAGATCTTGTCAGAAGCTGTAGCATCGCTCGCGTGGAGTTCGGCGCGCGGAGACACGGACGTGCCCGATGGCGGGAGCGCAGCCGGGAGTTCACGCGCTCCAGCTCAAACGCGTTTCCGTGCCCGAGAGGCTGAGGACGGGTGACAAGTTCATGAAATGGGACGATGTAAGTAACATAGACTGCAGATTCCGTCAGAGTGTGCTTGTGAAGCATTGTTTGCGCGAGCTGCGAGTGTCACTGTCAAAAGGTCCAATTACACAAATGCTTGTTTTCTCTAGAATTGCTTCTGTCTGTGTTTTAAAATATAATATTTTTGGAAAATCTTTTAAAAAGATAGTTCTCCTCATTTACTCTCCCTCTTGTCGTTCCAAACCGTATGATTTTTCCCCTGGGAACCTCGTAGATCCCAGTGTAGAGAAGAGAAAGACATGGTTTGGATCGACATGACTGCGAGGAAATGATTCTCTCTTTAAATGCAGATATGTTGTGTAAGGTCAATACATGATGTAAGCTATTCTTCTCAGGTCAGTGTCAGTATTAGTATATTGCACTATACAGGTGTGATGTCACAGCTGCATCTATTTCTGCTTGAATGGGTTGTTTGACATCATGTTTAGGCAAACGACCTTCATTAATAACTTTAATCATAACAGATGGCAGCTTATGCACCTTGCAAGTGATCCCGGACATGTTACGATTCTCTTTAATGTCATGTTTCCTCGTTCCCATATTTTCCCCTAAAGCTTTCCAATACTCGCCCATGGCCTCTCCTGCCATTAAGGGTCAAAGCTGTCTGTGAAAGTCTTCAATCCCAAGGGATTCGATTAGGAAAACAAGATGCTGACATAGAGAGACTAACACAACTAAACAACAGAGAAACTTCAGCGTTTACCTAAAGATGGAAAACTCACAATGAGTGAATTGGACAATAATTCTTGATTCTTTTTTATTATTGATTGTCCAAAATGAAGTCATGCACATAAGTCATGGGAGAACTATATTGTTTTAATTCCAAGCCTCATTTAAACTGTGATGTGTGGCGCAGGGAGATGACATTATATGCTTCTGATGAGACTTTAGGATAGAGGTGGGATTTTCATTCTTCTCTCCAGGTTTAAACAGGAACTACACCTGCTGGTTTACTGAACATCTCTAGCGATATGCTGCACTTTAGCAGTTCTTCAATCTCCTATGAGTGGCAGAAGTGAGATTAAGCCCCTGAAAGCACTACTGTATGAACCAGCAGCAGATCAGGGAAGGGTTGATGATGATGGTCTAACCTCATCTGTGATGCTGGAACTGTGTTTCTTAGACAAACATGAACTGCCCAGTTAAATCTTTGTCAAGGGAAGAGGTGTGGCATGATGGTTAACTGGTCGATTAGTCATCTAACAACCAATCTGATTCCTTCAAGTAATTAAGTATTCATTTAAGGAATCAACCAACTGGTGGAGTTTGTTCGTCTGTCAGTAAGGAGAAGAACATTTGTCATGAAATTCTGTATTTTTAGCTCTCCTTGTGTTATTGCCTTGCTTTGTTGTATTACTCATTGGTAAGTCATTTTGGATAAAAGCATCTGCTAAATAATGAAATGTAAATATCATATTTTGAGTGAATCCCCTAAATTACCGTGTGCTTACAGAATACAAACTAATATTAGCATCCAGATATTATGCATGCTGTGTCTTTATAAAACAGAAAAATAAATGAAGTATCAGCAATGCTCCGAAACAGCTCTCGGAGCTCATAAATGATGCAGTGTTGAAGTGATGGATGGCTTTCGCACACGCGTGTGTTTCCTGACATGTGCGTGAGGGGCAGGGACGCATGTGATGCTCTGGCTCCAGAATTTTCCCAGTTTGTGGTCGATTCAAGTCTGAGTTTCCCCTATTCATGTTTTTGTCCTGCATTTCTTTGTCTTTTGGTCCCTTTCATTCTTTCAGCTTTCTTCATTCTGTTTCACTTTTATCTTCTGTGAGTCTGGATTGTTTTCCTTCTCGCTGGCAAAGAGGTTTGCCAGAAAAAGCTTTTGAAGCCCAGAGTTTTTCAGCAGGACCCTTTAATGCAAATGCTGCTAGAAGGCTTTCAGCTCGGCCTGAAGGGATCTGTTGTTTACAGTTGCCGAGCAACTTCACAACTTAACTCCTTTTTTAATGTAGAGTTGATCTAATGTGTGTTACAGGTGTGTGTTCATCAGCTGTCTCGTCTGAACTCTCTGTTTTCTAATATTAGTTTGGCTGTTTTAGTCTTTATATTTGTGTAAAGTGCTTCAGGATGTGAATCTATTCTAACACTGTCATTCTGACTGGTTCATTTGAGAATCTCTGATCTTTTGTCCAACAAATCCATCAAATTATAAATAAAAAAAAGAAAGAAAATAATCAATTATTGAAATATCAAAAATTAGACTCGGCACAATTGATATAGAAAACATTTTTTATTCAATTGCCAACAAAATATATAACAAATTATTGTTATATAACAACACATTTTTGTTATATAATAATATACAAAATAATCTGCCCCAAATGGTCTTTTTTGGGGGGTTGTATGGTGTGTCTGACTGCATGCATGCTGCCATTGTGAAGAAAATGACAGAGTGTTTTTCTTATTCAGTGTCTTTACAGTAACAAAAAGCCTTCAGAAAATCCAAAGCTCATTTCTCCAGGCACAGGATTGATTTTCCTCTCGCTCCACCTCAAGTATGCTGCTGTATTTGCTGTCTGGCTTTAAATTCCCTCACTAGGAGTAACAGAACTATCTGTAACTGCAGGATCCCGCAGGAAAGAGCATCTTCTCAGTATTTCATCTTCAGACAGAAGTGAGATTGCATGGAGATCAAACTGAGACTTTCTCTAGGAATACGTGTGTCACCATCTTCTGCTGTCTAAACACATTGAGTCTGGAAAGACGCTCTGTCCTCCTCAGGCTTGGGCAGAAACCAGACTGCTTGTTTTTAATGTTTCATCAAGGAGATGGAGGCTGTGTTTCAGTGAAGGATGTAAAGTGATTATCTACAACATGTCAGCACCAGTGTTTTTAGCTGTGGTTTCTCTGCCAGTGTGTTTGTCTTACGGTGGCACAACTAACATCTAAAAGCCTCTCAGCAATAAATCAGATAGAAACAGGAACTGCTCAGACAAGTTGTTGACTGTATACTTGATCGGATACACTCATAAAAGCAATGGTGTGTGATCTGTGGGGGTGTGAATCTTCTCAGTGTACATTAGTCACAGATGTTGTGTTTTGGACTAATACTAAAGCACGATGTGTGTCGAATGTCTGTATGTGTAAACAGCCCCTGCTGAAGTTTAGGTGTAACAAAATGCCACTGTGTTCCTCAACAAAAGCGTGCAGTCTTTTTATAGAGCTCCAGTAATATTTGCAGTTGCTATGTAAAGTCCTGAGGGTTATATGACACACGAGCTGCTCTTGCCTTTCTGCGTCTGACGGCTCACACTCAACTCTCAGTTTCATTCATGATAAGGTTTGTGTTGCAGGAACTACAGTGGTCTATTTACTCTACTGGTTCACATCTGTGTTTCTCCTTAATTTCTCTCTATTTCTCTCATCAATCAATCAACTTTATTTATATAGCGCTTTTACAATGACGATTGTTTCAAAGCAGCTTCACAGTGTTAAACAGGACAACATTGCAACAAAATTTGATTTGGCTAGTTTAATTTGGATAGTTTATAGAATTATATATGACCAAATTAATAAATTCTATTTGTATATTTAGTTGAGTAACTTGGATCATAATTTGAGTGTCCCCAACTGAGCAAGCCAAGCCAAAGGCGACAGTGGCAAGGAACCAAAACTCCATCAGGGCATGATGGAGAAAAATAAACCTTGGGAGAAACCAGACTCAGTCGGGGTGCCAGTTCTCCTCTGGCCTATTATTAACAGTGTATAATTATTACTCTGGCAACCTTGCAGGTCTATTACTCTGGCAACCTTGCAGACGGGCTCATTTAGGATGGCGCGTCGATTACACAAGAATATGAATACTTGAAAGATCGGAGTTATTGCGCCGGAGACGGGTTAATTGAGGATCACGTTCCGGTGAGGCGAATTCAGAGGAGACACTAATGGACACGGTCTCAGCAGACACTCCAGGATGAGCTGGTCATGTCCAGATGCAGGTCCACCATCCGATCCGGACACGGCCTGGATCCGGCCGACTGCAGTAAACCTCGGGATAAACAGAGAGACTAACATTAGTGTGGATGCCACTCTTTTTATGATGTAACGAGTACATCAGGTGTTATGGGAAGTGTTCCCGGTTCCGGCTGACCTAGTTAATGCAGCCTAATAATCAGTCATTTGATTTGAATAAAGAAAGTTAAAAATGTTCTATGTGTATGCCATAGTAAAGAGATGTGTTTTTAGTCTAGATTTAAACTGACAGAGTGTGTCTGCTTCCCGAACAATGCTAGGAAGACTGTTCCAGAGTTTAGGTGCTAAATAGGAAAAGGATCGACCGCCTGCAGTTGATTTAGATATTCTAGGTATTTTCAACTGGCCAGAGTTTAGAGACCGCAATTGACGTGATGGAGTATATTGCGTTAGAGCTCGCTTAAGTACTGGGAGCTAAACCATTTATTGCTTTATAAGTAATAAGCAAGATTTTAAAATTTATGCGATGTTTAATAGGAGCCAGTGCAGTGTTGACAGAACTGGACTAATATGATCGTACTTCCTGGTTCTAGTAAGAACTCGAGCTGCTGCGTTTTGGACCAGCTGGAGTTTATTTATTAGGCGAGCAGGGCAACCACCCAGTAGAGCATTACAATAATCTAGCCTTGAGCTCATGAACGCATGTACTAGTTGTTCAGCATTTTGCATTGAAAGCATGTGACGTAATTTAGATATATTTTTAAGATGGTAGAATGCAGTTTTACAGATGCTAGAAACGTGGCTTTCAAATGAAAGATTGGTATCAAAGAGCACACCCAGGTTCCTCACTGACGACGAGGGCTTGACAGAGCAGCCATCGAGGGTTAGACAGTATTCTAGGGCACTCTTTGTGGAGCTTTTCTGTCCAATAATTAAAAATTCAGTTTTATCTGAATTAAGTTGCAGGAAATTACTATTCATCCAATTTTTAATATCAGCTATGCATTCCGTTAATCTTGTGAATTGGTAAGTTTCATTAGGGTGTGAAGAAATATAGAGCTGAGTATCATCAGCATAACAATGAAAACTAACGCCATGCTTCCTAATGATATCTCCCAGTGGTAGCATATACAGGGTGAAAAGCAACGGTCCTAACACTGAGTCTTGCGTTACTCCATACTGAACTTGTGATCGTGTGACATCTCTTCATTTACTGCTACAAACTGATAACGGTCAGATAAGTAAGATTTAAACCATGCCAATGCAGTTCCACTAATGCCAACATAATTTTCGAGTCTATTCAAAAGAATATTGTGATCGATAGTATCGAATGCAGCGCTAAGATCGAGTAACACTAATAGAGAGATACAACCACGATCAGATGATAAGAGTAAATCATTTGTAACTCTAATTAGAGCAGTCTCAGTACTATGATACGGTCTAAATCCTGACTGGAAATCCTCACATATACAATTTCTTTCTAAAAAGGAACATAATTGTGAAGACACTGCCTTTTCTAATATTTTTGATAGAAACGGTAGATTCGAGATTGGTCTGTAATTGACTAATTCTTTAGGATCAAGTTGCGGTTTTTAATAAGTGGTTTAATTACAGCCAACTTAAAAGTTTTTGGAACATATCCTAATGTCAAGGATGAATTAATAATATTAAGCAGAGGATCTATGACCTCTGGAAGCATCTCTTTAATAGCCTAGTCGGTATAGGGTCAAGCATACATGTTGTTGATTTTGATGATTTGACAAGTTTAGCCAATTCTTCTCCTCCTATAGCAGTGAATGAGTGTAATTTTTCCTCAGTGAGACTACAATGTTCTGTCTGAAGTGATACTGTAGTAGGCGGCTGCATGGTTATAATTTTATTCCTAATGTTATCAATCTTACTAGTAAAGAAGTTCATAAAGTCATTACTGCTGTGTTGTTTACAAACGTCAGAAGTTGAAGCTTTATCCTTTGTTAATTTAGCCACTGTATCGAATAAATACCTAGGGTTGTGTTTGTTTTCTTCTAAAAGAGTTGAGAAATAAGCAGATCTAGCAGTTTTATGGCCTTTCTGTATGCAATCATGCTCTCTTTCCACAAATTGCGAAAAACCTCCAGTTTTGTTTTTTCCAGCTGCGCTCCATTTTTCTGGCTGCTGTTTTAAGGGCCCGAGTGTGCTCGTTGTACCACGGCGTTGGATTATTTGCTTTAATCTTCTTTAAGCGCCGAGGAGCAACTATGTCTAAAGTGCTAGTAAAGAGAGAGTCAGTAGTTTCTGTTGCAACATCAAGTTCCTCTTGGCTATCTGTAATTCTGAGGAGATGGAACTGATGAGGAAGATTATGTATAAAGCAATCTTTAGTCGCAGCTGTTATAGTCCTGCCATATTTGAAGCGAGGGGATGGCTTTGCAGCCTTAGCTATATTAAGTATACATGATATTAGGTAATGATTTGAGATGTCATCGCTCTGCTGCAGGATTTTAATGGTATCAACATTTAGTCCATGTGACAGTATTAGATCTAAAGTATGATTAAGGCGATGAGTGGGTCCAGATACGTGTTGTCTAACTCCAATAGAGTTTATAATGTCTTTAAATGCCAATCCCAATGCGTCTTTTTCATTGTCAACATGGATATTAAAATCACCAACAATTAGTACTTTATCTGCAGCCAGTACTAACTCTGATAGAAAACCAGCAAATTCTTTGATAAAGTCTGTATTGTGCCCTGGTGGCCTGTATACAGTAGCCAACACAAATGTCAAACGGGATTTATCATTTACACTACACAATGTTACATAAAGCACCAAAACTTCAAAGGAATTATATTTGAAACTAGACTTCTGAGTAATACTGAAGTTATCATTATAAATTACAGCAACACCTCCCCTTTTCCTTTCAGACGCGGCTCGTGTTTATAACAATAATCTTGGGGAGTGGACTCATTTAAAGTAATGTAGTCAGGTTTTAGCCAGGTTTCTGTCAAACACAGCACATCTAGGTTATGATCTATAATCATATCATTAACAATAAGCGTTTTTGGCGAAAGGGATCGAATATTCAGCAACCGAGATTTATCAATTGTTCATCCGTATTATATCTGTTGTTTATTTGTTGGACATCAATTAAATTTTTACTGTTGAATGGTTTTGATGGTTTTTGTATTTACTGATTCGGGAACAGACACAGTCTCTATGTGATAATATCTAGGTGAAAGCGTCTCTATGTGCTGGGATTTAGCTGACTCTGGTGACGTGAGACAGCTAGCAGACGGTTGGTTTAGCCAGTTTGTCTGCTTCCTGACCTGGGCCCCAGTGAGTCAAGGTTTAGCTCTAAGACTATGTGCCAAATTACTAGAGAGAAGAGCAGCACCAGCCCGGGTAGGATGAATTCCGTCTATCTTCAACAGGTCGGGTCTGCCCCAAAAACTTTTCCAATTGTCTATGAACCCTATGTTATTTTCGGACACCACTTAGACAACCAGCCATTGAGTGATGATAATCTGCTAACTATTTCATCACTCCTTTTAACAGGGAGGGGGCCAGATAAACAGACTGCCGGTGACATCGCACTTGCGAGTTTACACACCTCTTTAATGTTAATTTTGGTGATCTCCGACTGACGAAGTCGAACATCATTAGTGCCGACGTGAATAATAATCTTAGAGAATTTACGATTAGCTTTAGCCAGCACTTTTAAATTTGCTTTGATGTCAGGCGCTCTGGCTCCCGGTAAACATGTGACTATGGTGGCTGGTGTCTCTATTTTCACGTTCCGTGTAATAGAATCGCCAATAACTAGGGCACTTTCAACAGGATCCTCAGTGGGTGCATCACTGAGTGGGGAGAACCTGTTTGATGTTCTAATCGAACGGAAGAGTGGTTTTTAGATCCGCGACTATGCTGTCTCACAGTCACCCAATTGCCCTGCTGCGGGGCTCAGCCGAACCAAACAATGAGTGTTCACTAAGCTAGTCGCATCCAAAAGAGTATCTAAAGCTGTACCATTCTCACTACTCTCACATAAAGTCTGGATGCGTGTCTCTAAATCTGAAATCTTCTCCGTCAGCCTGATTAATTCCTTACATTTAACACATGTGAAGCCCTGTTCGCCAACGGAGATAGATATGCTAAACATGTAGCATGCAGTGCAAGTGACAATGACAGGAGAAGAAGACATGGCTTACCGTATTTGTTGATGAATCCAAAACTTACCACACAACTTACTCCACTTACTTTGTTTGATGGAGTCTATTTAATAATCCAACTCACCACAGTTGTCTAATAAACTCAGAAAACAGGAGACCCGGGTGCCGGATGGAAAGCTACCAGGCTAGCGAAAAGCTAACACGTGGTAGTGATTTAGATTAAAAGCTAGTGATGTCAAATTTAACTTGATAGGCTATATTAAACAATATATGGTGATGAGTAAGTTATTTTTAGCAGTATAGATAACAAAGAAAATATATCAAATAGAGATTCAAACGCAGCTATACAGAGCTACAAACACTGACGCATGCAGTAGCAGCAGTAGGTAGACTGGAGCAATCGATCAGGGAGCAATCGATCTCAGCCTCAGCCAAATGAACGCAAACACGCCATACTTCAAATACTTCTCATCCAACCATGTTTCTCTTGTACAGTCATATAATACAATAAATGAGTATTCATTGTGATGACCCTGATGTGATTGTCTGGTGTTTTTGTAGGACTGCACCACAGTTACGCCGGTGACGCTGCGCGTTGACCCTCGGGGCTACTTCCTGTACTGGACCGATCAGAATAAGGTAATTAATGTCATTTTTCAAATCTGATTTGAAGCAAACTCTGTCCTGCGTTATAGATGAAGGCCACATTACTGCCAATCAATAATAGTAAGTGTGGTTAAAGAGTGGTTTGCTTTTAATTAATGCATGTCAGTTTCTTCTCAAAACAAAGGCCTTTTTAGTGTTTTGTAGTGAAATTGTGAAAATATGATTGCAGACGATTTCTGACAGTATGGATGGATGTTATCATAGACATGCTTTGTAAATAAGGAGAACTTAAAATGAGGGTTTCTGCCTTCTGATAAATGCAATGTGAGTATTTGTCTTTGAGAACAGAAGGTTGTTGATCCACTGCATAATTGTAATCGAAATATTTTGAAGCGCACTTCTAAGGAAAGCATTCAGGTTTCGGAAGATATCATTTTCTTACAGTTACAACTGCAGCATAAAAAATCATTTACTACTCAATTTTATTAATATGCGTTACTGAAGCGGTTAAGTAAATGTGCAGAATTTCATACACTGCTCAAACACACTTAAAAAACCCTTAACACTTAAAATCGCACATTGTATCTGGATTGATAACATATTTAAGTTGAAAATCTTTACTTATATAAATTGTTCAATTCGTTGACAGCTAAATTATGTTACAATGTTCAATGGAAGCCGTTGAGGGGGCCTGGGGGCCTTTCACACTACTGACTTACATTATGAGTTGCTGTGATGAAATTCATTTAAGTTGGATCAACCTGTGATTTCAGAATCCATTAGAATCCAAAACTGAATCCAGTCCTCAATGCCTTCCATTGAACATTGTAACATAATTTTGCTGTCAACGAATTGAACAATTTATATAAGTAAAGATTTGTGCTGTCACCAAACCTTCTTGTGACAGCACATATGGATGAGCCTTCCTGGAGGAGCTGGACTACCTGTGCAAACTGATTGGGTTGCAGGTACTAGGAGTAGTGATAAGGACTCTAAGAAAACTCAAAACTAAAGACTAATCATTCAGGAAGGATAAAGATACAGGATAAATTGTCTGTAGCCACCACCTGTAAAACCATTCCCTTTTTGTGGGTTGTCTTGTTGTTGCCTACAGTCAGCTCCTGTAAGTTGTATGATGTTCAGATTTTAAAGGGTCATATAGTGTTTTCAGCCTTTACTTTATACAACTCTTACTTGCAAGAGTGATATGACAGTCCAGCAGCGGGCATCACTCTGCTTGTCTGTGTTTGTTTCAGACTTTTTTTTTTGTTGAATAATGTGCTCTGATGAGTCCAGTAAAAACAGATACATGTATTAAAAAAAGAAGAATGGTCCATTTGAATATCATGTTGTTGTTTGTCATGCCTATAGGTCTTTTTCTATCAGTGTGATTCTTAACAGGGCTCTGCTCTTCTTCCAGCAGATCAGGTTACAGAGACTGAGACAGAGTTGAAAACTTAAACCACAGAGGCGATTTGCTAATGGAGAGATGCTTTGTTGTTACAGCTCTGGCACATGAATCCGCTCTCACTGTCATGTAATCTGTCGTGATCCTCTGCCTCTTTTGGTTTTACACCTAGTTTGTCCATCATATAATCATCTTACATTGTCATTATTTGTCTGCAATCGCTCCCAGTAGTTTCAGAGTATTCAGTCATTAATTGAAATTCTTTGAGATGGCAGCTTATCTTCATGGGAGGAGAGAGGACATCAAATGATGGAAAGAATGGCATCGGAAATGTTGTGATTCAGATTTGAACTTGAATTGCCTACGAGAGCACCACAGCTCAGTATGTCAGACCATGTGTGCTCTTGAAAAAGATTATTTCTTATGACTAGACCTGTATGCAACTATTGAAGTTCACTAGTGATTGTTAATGTATTAAATATGAATTGGGTGAAACGACTAATTGAAGTGCTTTGCAGTGTGTTGATGAACTGTCTAAGAAGTTGCATCTCTCAATTGATCCTCTTTAAAGCAAATTCATCCCCTGTAACGATACACTTCTACGAGCTCTCTCTTACACATCATCAGTGTCTGAATCTGAACTCTGAATGTCTTTCAAGTCTTACATACTGAACCTGCGTGAAAATGTATTTAAAATAAAAATACTTAATACCTAATTTATCAATGTATCAAAATAAAATACCAAATACTATGTGGGCATTTAAAACAAAAAATACAAATTGGATTTTTAAAACAAAAATTAAGTATCTCTATTAGGCTTAAATCTGTCTGGAGTTATTTTAAATGCAAAAGAACATTTTGGTTTGTATAGCTGCTTAGAAACATTTGTGTTAATTTCACCTTCCTCTACCACAACATTTTCAAAAAGACCGGGTTTAAGGAGACAAGGTTTATATACAGATGGGCCTATGTATTGAAGCATGTACATGGCCGATTGTCAAGCATGGAAAACAAAAGTTTTATACAAATTATATATATATATATATATATATATATATATATATATACAGTATATATATATATATATATATATATATATATATATATATATATATATATATATATATATACGTGCAAAGAGAGTACTCCCTTTATAATCTAAAAACTGTCACTTATTTAATGAATGCAATTTTACAAAGTTACTTTATATTAATCTGTGAAACTGACAGATATGACACAAATCTCTTATTTACATAATGTCTACACTTTGTAAGAGAGGATTTGCATGCATGCAGAACTCAGCACTGGACAAAAACTCCAGCAGTGGGGGGAATTCTTATTTAAACACCTCTGATTGGCCATTGCATTCAAGAAATCAACAAACATGTCTGTGATTGGCATGTTCTTTTTGTGACCAAAAGTTTTTTCCTCTGTACAGATGTCAAAAAGATTCCCGTTCACACGGAGCAGCGGAAACAACTAAAATGCTCTATTATGCATGCCAGAAAAGTAATTGGCAATGTCACTTTGTAAAGAAAAACTATGCGTCCGCGCACATACGCATTCAAACATGCATGCCTATAGACTAAACACGTAATATGCATGTGCATGCCGTTTTGACTGAATCACGTTTTTGTTTCAGATTCAAGTTTACACAGAGATGATAACGGCACCTAACACATTTTAAAGGTTCAAAAACCTATTTCAAAGTTTGCGTTCTCTGGTATCGTGGTTAGTCATGTAAAACTGTGGGAGCTTTTCCTGCTATCTAGCAAGGGTTAGGGATGGGTGAAATGACCGAAATCTTAAATCACAATACGAGTTTCACAGTAACAACATATATTATAATATACTTTTTTTTGTTACGATACCTTTAAGTTTGTTACGATGACTTTTCTTTTGCAGCATATTGCACTATTAATATCTCTTTTTACATCAAGCACGTCCTGCTCTTTAGTACTCATTAGCCATTTCTTTATCACTTTAACTTGTAAATAACTCCTACCTACTAAAAATTGCACGTATATATTTGCATACCGCTATACTGTACATAAACAATATAGAAAAAGTTACATTGATTCACACTTTATATCATCACCACAATATATATTGTCATATCACCCAGCAAAGACTATGCTAAAACACATTTGACTAGCTAGTTGATAAAAACCAACAACCAATTAACTATCAAGACTGACTGGATAACACTATTTTTCCCCATGCCAGTGCTCTTTTATTCCTTCATGTTAACTCAAGGCAAATCTGAACGATGTTCCGTTTTAACCCTAACCCAAGTAGAAACGACCATGACATCCTCATCATATCTTATTCCTTATTAATGCAGAAAGTTACCTCAGCCAATGCTACCCTAGTGAAAAAATTGTATTCTTAAGTGCAATTTATTCGTATGTACTTTAGTATAACTAAATGTATTTGTGACACACTATAAATTGGTGTATTTAATGTCTGTTAAATTTGAACAACTAATTTAGTACTAAATGCATTTTAGTTGTACAAAAGCAGTGCTAAAGTTCAACTAAAGTTGTATTAAATATACTTGTTTGGGTTTCACTTTATTTTGATGGTCCCTTTAACATATTCTGTTGACTATAAGTAGTGTTGCACCTACATATCATTAGAGTGTTAGTAGAGTTTCAGTAGACTGGTAGGGTTAGGGCTAGAATAAGTTGACATGTATTTGCAAAATTACCAATAGTCAGTAGGATGTCTGTTGAAAGACCATTAGAATAAAGTGTTAGCAGATTTTAAGCAGACTGTCTACTAATACTCTAATGAGAGTTAGTTGACATGTAGGTGCAACGTTACTTATAGTCAACAGAATGTTCAAAAGGGACCATCAAAATAAAGTGTTACCCTTGTTTGTGCTAAAGTGGAACTATTCCAAGTATACTTAAGTACAATTTAAATATACTTTTATTTAAGTTTTGAAATGCAGAATTCACATAAACTTCAAATAAACTTCATAAACTTCAATTGTATTTTGGTGACATTACAAATGCAATTAAATTACACTGTAAGAGTGTTGAACATACATTAATATACTGATAAAAAACTTTTAGTGGTTTTAAAACATTGCAATGGTATTCCAAGTAAACTTGAAGTGTGGTAATGGCGTCATTATAGTGTGCTTCAAATAGGCTACTGTTTTTATACAGTTCATTGAATTGTACATTTAATCATAACAGATCAACATATTCAACAAAAATAAATTACTGAAGTAGTACTTAAATATTTAACAAATGAAATCATGTTATGCATAGTAAAGAGATGTGTTTTTAATCTAGATTTAAACTGACAGAGTGTGTCTGCTTCCCGAACAATGCTAGGAAGACTGTTCCAGAGTTTAGGAGCTAAATAGGAAAAGGATCGAGCGCCTGCAGTTGATTTAGATATTCTAGGTATTATCAGCTGGTCAGAGTTTAGAGAGCGCAGTAGACGTGATGGAGTATAATGTGTTAAGAGCTCACTCAAGTACTGGGGAGCTGTTACGATCACCAGTGAGAGTGCCCGTGATCACCACCAGAGGGCACTTCACCCTGGACTATTGCCAATACATCTCAGACTACATTTCCCATAATCCCTTGCCCAGACTCATCAGCCATGATTGTTGTCAGCTGTGTCAAATTAACCTCATTAGCCCAGCCCATATAAACCATGTTAACTCCGTAATTGACTGCAAAGTCTTGTTTAGTGTAATGCTGCAATTCTTCTGTTTTTTTTATTTGCCTGTTTTTGGATTTCTCTTTTGCCTGTGTTCCCTGCCTCATTGTGTTTGATTGTTTGGACTGCCTGTCTGTGTTTTGACCTTGCCTGAACACTTGACTACGATTGTGGTTACCCTTTCAATAAAACTGCCTTTGGATTCTCTACCTGTGTCTTTCTGAGCAGTATGTTAAAGGAGCCAAACCATTTAGTGCTTTGTAAGTAATTAGCAAGATTTTAAAATGTATGCAATGTTTAATAGGGAGCCAGTGCAGCGCTGACAGAACCAGACTAATATGATCACACTTCCTGGTTCTATTAAGAACTCGAGCTGTTGTGTTTTGGACCAGCTGGAGTTTGTTTATTAAGCGAGCAGGGCAACCACCCAGTAGAGCATTACAATAATCTAGCCTTGAGCTCATGAACGCATCTATTAACTGTGCAGCATTTTGCATTGAGAGCATGTGACGTAATTTAGACATATATTTTAAAATGGAAGAATGCTGTTTTACAGATATTTTTACAGCAGCGAAGCATCTGAGAAGAGCAGAGTGCCCCTTACAGGAGGAGAGAGCACCGAAGCATCTGAGAAGAGCAGCGAAGCATCTGAGAAGAGCAGCGTGCCCCTTACAGGAGGAGAGAGCACCGAAGCATCTGAGAAGAGCAGCTAAGCATCTGAGAAGAGCAGAGTGCCCCTTACAGGAGGAGAGAGCACCGAAGCATCTGAGAAGAGCAGCTAAGCATCTGAGAAGAGCAGAGTGCCCCTTACAGGAGGAGAGAGCAGCGAAGCATCTGAGAAGAGCAGCGAAGCATCTGAGAAGAGCAGCTAAGCATCTGAGAAGAGCAGAGTGCCCCTTACAGGAGGAGAGAGCACCGAAGCATCTGAGAAGAGCAGCGAAGCATCTGAGAAGAGCAGAGTGCCCCTTACAGGAGGAGAGAGCACCGAAGCATCTGAGAAGAGCAGCTAAGCATCTGAGAAGAGCAGAGTGCCCCTTACAGGAGGAGAGAGCAGCGAAGCATCTGAGAAGAGCAGCGAAGCATCTGAGAAGAGCAGCTAAGCATCTGAGAAGAGCAGAGTGCCCTTACAGGAGGAGAGAGCACCAAGCATCTGAGAAGAGCAGCGAAGCATCTGAGAAGAGCAGAGTGCCCCTTACAGGAGGAGAGAGCAGCGAAGCATCTGAGAAGAGCAGCTAAGCATCTGAGAAGAGCAGCGAAGCATCTGAGAAGAGCAGCTAAGCATCTGAGAAGAGCAGAGTGCCCTTACAGGAGGAGAGAGCACCAAGCATCTGAGAAGAGCAGCGTGCCCCTTACAGGAGGAGAGAGCACCGAAGCATCTGAGAAGAGCAGCGAAGCATCTGAGAAGAGCAGAGTGCCCCTTACAGGAGGAGAGAGCACCGAAGCATCTGAGAAGAGCAGCGAAGCATCTGAGAAGAGCAGCGTGCCCCTTACAGGAGGAGAGAGCACCGAAGCATCTGAGAAGAGCAGCGTGCCCCTTACAGGAGGAGAGAGCACCGAAGCATCTGAGAAGAGCAGCGAAGCATCTGAGAAGAGCAGAGTGCCCCTTACAGGAGGAGAGAGCAGCGAAGCATCTGAGAAGAGCAGCGAAGCATCTGAGAAGAGCAGAGTGCCCCTTACAGGAGGAGAGAGCACCGAAGCATCTGAGAAGAGCAGCGAAGCATCTGAGAAGAGCAGAGTGCCCCTTACAGGAGGAGAGAGCACCGAAGCATCTGAGAAGAGTTAAAAGCAGTTACCTGGATGAGCTTAAAACAACAAACCTAAACCTTAATGAACAAGCTGGATAACCTCAAGAAACTGATACCTTAACTAAGCATGTTGCAAATAACCTGACAGCTTCTGGAAAACAGTGCTTCCTTACAGATTTGAAATATACTTGTAACTGTGTTGAAAATCCTCCCACAGCATAAAAGGGTCAGAAGCTACAATAGTTTATTCAAATTAAATTATATTAAAATAATTTAATATTAATCAAATCAAATTAAATCAAATCAAATTAAGTACAGTTGTGTAACCAAATAACCAGGGGGGAAATATACATATTTAGTCACTTATTTAGGAACAAGCTCTAAATACAATCAGACACTTATTTTGAAATGTTATGCTTACTATTGCTGGCTGCTCCTTCAAGTTTAGAAGAGGGAGATATAGGCCTTGTCCCAAATGGCACCTTAAACACTCACGGTCTTCCTCTGAGTCCGCACTTTCACAATGTGATGCCGCTTTGACTGCCAGGAAGAAGTCCGCTGCGTAACCCTAACCCTAACCCTCAAAGGGGGCGCTCGCGGGACCCCTTACAGGACCTAACCAGACCTGAAATGACAAATGGGACACCCTGCGGTCTTGTGGACTTAACGGACACACGCACGCAGCAGCCATTGTAAGTCCACAGGACCGAAATATGCATTCTTACAACCGTTTACAATACTAATACCAAAAGTAACTTTGTTGTAATTGAACAGCATTAGTTCAAATCAGCATATGGCTTGGCGTAGACATGCACTATACATTGATTGCGAACCACTTTGAGCAGAATGCTTTGACTTTGATATTTACAGCGCTCTCATTAAATGATAGCTTTTTGAAGTTTAATAATCACATCAGGCAGTATCGCGATCTATGATTTTCCATCCCCAAAATGTGGGAAGCAGTGAAAGAGCTTAAAAAGGAAACTTAGCTTTGTGAAGACGTTGAGATTTATGGAGAGTGAAATACAGCCAGCTGACGTGATTCTTGATATCCTTCTCTTTTGTGCGAGGAGTGCAGATCTCATCAGAACGTTGTTTCAGGTAACTTCCAAATCGAGCAGCTTATAATCAATGCGGCAAATTAGTGTGTTTGTTCACAAACTAAGTACATAAACAAACAAAATAAATAAATATAAATGTATTGGTAGTATATTTGGCATGAAATACATTTATTTTTCACTAGGGTAGACGTACAGCTCCAGCTGGGTTTGGTGCCTGAACTAGTTGATACAGGAAATCAGCAGCCTAATAAAAAATAGTATATTGTATTTCAAATGCGTATTTTTAATACCCGGTTGGTGTATGTGTTGAACATACATGGTGTGTGTACTGTGGCCTGTGGAGTGACGGCGATCTTTAGATTCCTCAGTAACAGGTTTCTGCTCTCTCAGCTGCTCTGGGATCAGGCATTGACTGCTGCTTCTGCTCCCAGAGGAGTTTTGTCACGAGTCTGTCCTGCTCTGAAATCCAGCCAATGCCACTGCGTCCTGTCCCACAGTGCAGCGCTCTCACACTGCTTCTTTTAACAAACAAACCTTGGTCTATTAAACCTCCACAGAAGTGTTGTGTTTTGATGTGAGGCATCTGTTTTAGACCAGCTGGTTCAGGTCTGCTGAGCTGGTCTGGATTTCTCTCTTTCGGTCTCTGTCTGTTGCAGTTTTAAGGTGCTTTATTTGCATGACAAATGTTTTTACATTCATATTGCCAAATAATTGCTATGTGCAATTAAAACTATGCAAAATGTGAGGCTAATGAAATTCTCTCTCTCTCTCTCTCTCTCTCTCTCTCTCTCTCTCTCTCTCACACACACACACACACACATGTTGTGTTTCCATGTTTTGTGGGGACATTCCATAGGCGTAATGCATTTTATACTGTACAAACCGTATTTTCTATCCCCCTACACTGCCCCTGCCCCTAAACCTACCCATCACACACACACACACACACACACACACTACCCATCACAGGAGACATGCTGCATTTTTACTTTTTCAAAAACATCACTTAGTATAATTTATAAGATGTTTTCCTCATGGGGACCAAAAAATGTCCCCACAAGGACAAAAATTTGGATATTGTGCCATCTTTGTGGGGACATTTTGTCCCCATACCGTAGGGATTACCAGTCCACACTCATACACACACACACACACACACACACACACACACACACACTGCACACACACACACACACACACACACACACACACACACACACACACACACACACACACACACACACACACACACACACACACACACACACACACACACACACTGCCCCTGCCCCTAAACCTACCCATCACACACACACACACACACACACACACACACACACACACACACACACACACACACACACACACACACACTGCACCTAAATACCCTAAACCCACACACACACACACACACACACACACAACACACACACACACACACACACACACACACACACACTCACACACACACACACACACACACACACACACACACACACACACACACACACACACACACACACACACACACACTCACATACAAACACATACATACCAAACACATATATACACACTCACACACTTCACACACCACACACACACACACTTCACTTGTGTGCTGGTATGCTAGTTTGTATCTGGATCAAAGTGTCTGCTAAAGCTTGATGGTGGCTGTACTGTTGTGATAGTAATATTGGTCTGAAACGTTTGTTGTATGTTTTTCCACATAACAGTAAAAATGTAAGATATGTGTTTTAGAAAGTGAGCAAAAGTTTAGTAACAGTTCCTCTAAAAAGCTTGATGGCCTTTTAACGTGTAGCACAGAGGAAGCACAGCATGCTGTTCTTTACTTATCGGGAAAAATACTGCTCAAAACACGAGGAATGCAGAAGGAAGGAAGGAAACGACTGTAGCTCGGATCCAAAAGTTTTCGGTCACACCGTCCGTCTCTGGTTATCACATTGAGGAGAGCCAGCACATCTCTGCACTACAGGAACTGTTGTTTAAATACAGGGATATTATGTTTGCAGAGGCGGACAGGAATGTGAAGTGGGTGATGCGTTTTGAATGTCAATGTATCCCAACCCCCCCGGCTGTTATCATTTGACTAAAGCATTTGCATGAGGTTATAGGGCTGTGATGCGTTCCTTTGCTCTGTGCAGGATGGACTCTCACAAGGGGAATTTGGCAGAAACTATTAAAAAACTAGTTTGCAAAGTATGAAGGCCTGCTCTTGTGATGCCGCTCGAGTCCTGTGAGTCTCTTATGATGATACAGGTGCAGAAGTAGTGCTTTTGGACATAAAACAACATGTCACTGTATGTTCAATGGTACACCTGTGCCTCATCTAAAGGGTGCATGCTTGTACAATAAGGGTGCATTGGGTACATTCAAATACTGGCCCTACTTTAGTCAAGTCAAGTCACCTTTATTTATATAGCACTTTTTACAATGCTTATTGTTTCAAAGCAGCTTCACAGTGGTTACAGGAAAATAATGCAACAGAATTGAATAGAAAGTAATATAGACATCAACATCTAAACCCCTGTTAATTCTCAATAAGAGCTTCTATAGACGTCTTTGCTAGGTTGAGTTCCAGATGTTCTTTCATCCATGCCAATGCCCGCCAGGTCGTCCGAGATCCGTACAACTACCGTGGGATCCTCTGGGTAAAATGATCATCATCATTAGTTTGAGACATTGTTGACATCTCTTCAGACGCATTGTAGTTATTGGAATAATTCACTCAAAATGATAATTCTCTCATCATTTTCAAACCTGTGTGAAAGAAGATTTTTCCAGAGATAGATCAATCAAAAACAATGTCAATGTTGTTTTACCGCTAACATTCTTTAAAATATAATATGTTTGTAATGATGTGAGGTAGAGGAATTGATGAACCTTCATTTTTGAGTGAAATATCCCTTTAAGAAAAGTCAAACAGATTCTAACAGAATCACATGAGATATGGTGAGCATGTATTGTAAACCATGACCTGATTTTTCTACCGTTGCTTAGTCGCCAATAGTTCAAACCCTGTTTCTGCCCAGCACTGCACTTTTATCTGATTGTCCTGGCAGGCACCTCGGCCCCTTTGTCAGCGTTATCACAGCTGGCCAAGTGTAAATCTTCAGCCAATCTACTGAAATTGAAAATGTGCTCTATGCCAAGTTGAAATGGCTCCCCTCCTGTTCATCCAGTGAGTGAGAGCGAGGAGAGTTGTTATTATGAGAGACACTGGAGGAAGAGGATACAACATTGACTGCCACCCAACACCGCCAGTTCTTGAAAACTTGTGCCATGCAAATGGAGATGTTTAGAAACAAGGAATATCATGCTTTAGATCCCTTGTGGTCTTGTAGATGTACCAGAGCATATTGGTGTTCCAGCCAACCAATAGGGAAGATTTCATTTGATTTGTTCGAGTCAATATGAAGTCTGTGCATAGCTAGACAGACTTGATAAGTATAAGATAGAGAGACAAAGGATTTTAAAAGCAAACAGCTGTTGAACAGAAGACTGCAGCACACTAAAAATATGTGAAAGCATCTCTGTTTAGGAACAACAGAAACTGTGATATACAATGTGTTACATTTATTTAGCGCTTTTCAAGGCACTTAAAGCGCTTTACATATAGAAGGGGGGAATCGTAGTTTGTGATATTCAGTAGTTTGTGATATACAGTGGTTTGTGATATACAGTAGTTTGTGATATACAGTAGTTTGTGATATACAGTGGTTGTGATATACAGTAGTTTGTGATATACAGTGGTTTGTGATATACAGTAGTTTGTGATATTCAGTAGTTTGTGATATACAGTGGTTTGTGATATACAGTAGTTTGTGATATACAGTGGTTTGTGATATACAGTAGTTTGTGATATACAGTGGTTTGTGATATACAGTGGTTTGTGATATACAGTGGTTTGTGATATACAGTAGTTTGATACAGTAGTTTGTGATATACAGTGGTTTGTGATATACAGTAGTTTGTGATATACAGTGGTTTGTGATATACAGTAGTTTGTGATATACAGTGGTTTGTGATGTACAGTAGTTTGTGATATATAGTAGTTTGTGATATACAGTGGTTTGTGATATACAGTGTTTTGATATACAGTGGTTTGTGATATACAGTAGTTTGATACAGTGGTTTGTGATATACAGTAGTTTGTGATATACAGTGGTTTGTGATATACAGTAGTTTGTGATATACAGTAGTTTGATACAGTGGTTTGTGATATACAGTAGTTTGTGATATACAGTGGTTTGTGATATACAGTAGTTTGTGATATACAGTGGTTTGTGATTTACAGTAGATTGTGATATACAGTAGTTTGTGATATACAGTAGTTTGTGATATACAGTGGTTTGTGATATACAGTGTTTTGATACAGTGGTTTGTGATATACAGTAGTTTGATATAGTGGTTTGTGATATACAGTGGTTTGTGATATACAGTAGTTTGTGATATACAGTAGTTTGATACAGTGGTCTGTGATATACAGTAGTTTGATACAGTGGTTTGTGATATACAGTAGTTTGATACAGTGGTTTGTGATATACAGTAGTTTGATACAGTGGTTTGTGATATACAGTAGTTTGTGATATACAGTAGTTTGATACAGTGGTTTGTGATATACAGTAGTTTGATACAGTGGTTTGTGATATACAGTAGTTTGTGATATATAGTGGTTTGTGATATACAGTAGTTTGTGATATACAGTAATTTTGTGATATACAGTGGTCTGTGATAAACAGTAGTTTGTGATATACAGTAGTTTGTGATATCAAGTGGTTTGTGATATACAGTAGATTGTGATATACAGTAGTTTGTGATATACAGTAGTTTGTGATATACAGTGGTTTGTGATATACAGTAGATTGTGATATACAGTAATTTTGTGATATACAGTGGTTTGTGATTTACAGTAGTTTGTGATATACAGTGGTTCGTGATATACAGTAGTTTGTGATATACAGTAGTTTGATACAGTGGTTTGTGATATACAGTAGTTTGTGATATACAGTAGTTTGATACAGTGGTCTGTGATATACAGTAGTTTGATACAGTGGTTTGTGATATACAGTAGTTTGATACAGTGGTTTGTGATATACAGTAGTTTGATACAGTGGTTTGTGATATACAGTGGTTTGTGATATACAGTAGTTTGTGATATACAGTGGTTGTTGATATACAGTAGTTTGTGATATACAGTAGTTTGATACAGTGGTTTGTGATATACAGTGGTTTTTGATATATTGTAGTTTGATACAGTAGTTTGTGATATTCAGTGGTTTGTGATATACAGTAGTTTGACACAGTACTTTGTGATATACAGTGGTTTGTGATATACAATGGTTTGTGATATACAGTGGTTTGTGATATACAGTAGTTTGTGATATACAGTAGTTTGACACAGTACTTTGTGATATACAGTGGTTTGTGATATACAATGGTTTGTGATATACAGTGGTTTGTGATATACAGTAGTTTGTGATATACAGTGGTTTGTGATATACAATGGTTTGTGATATACAGTGGTTTGTGATATACAGTATTTTGTGATATACATTAGTTTGATTCAGTGGTTTGTGATATACAGTATTTTGTGATATACAGTAGCTTGATTCCGTGGTTTGTGATATACTGTATATTGTGATATACAGTGGTTTGTGATATACAGTGGTTTGTGATATACTGTGGTTTGTGATATACAGTGGTTTGTGATATACAGTAGTTTGTGATATACAATGGTTTGTGATATACAGTGGTTTGTGATATACAGTGGTTTGTGATATACAGTAGTTTGTGATATACTGTATTTTGTGACATACAGTAGTTTGATACAATGGTTTGTGATATACAGTGCTTTGTGATATACAGTAGTTTGATACAGTGGTTTGTAATATAAAGTGTTTTGATACAGTGGTTTGTGATATACAGTAGTTTGATGCAGTGGTTTGTGATATACAGTAGTTTGTGATATACAGTGGTTTGTGATATACAGTAGTTTGTGATATACAGTAGTTAGTGATATACAGTAGTTTGATACAGTGGTTTTTGATATACAGTAGTTTGATACAGTGGTTTGTGATATACAGTGGTTTGTGATATACAGTGCTTTGTGATATACAGTAGTTTGATACAGTGGTTTTTGATATACAGTAGTTTGATAGTGGTTTGTGATATACAGTGGTTTGTGATATACAGTAGTTTGTGATATACAATGGTTTGTGATATACAGTGCTTTGTGATATACAGTAGTTTGATACAGTGGTTTTTGATATACAGTAGTTTGATACAGTGGTTTGTGATATACAGTAGTTTGTGATATACAATGGTTTGTAATATACAGTCGTTTGTGATATACAGTAGTTTGATTCAGGGGTTTGTGATATACTGTATTTTGTGATATACAGTAGTTTGATACAGTGGTTTGATATACCGTGGTTTGTGATATACAATGGTTTGTGATATACAGTGGTTTGTGATATACAGTATTTTGTGATATACAGTAGTTTGATTCAGTGGTTTGTGATATACAGTATTTTGTGATATACAGTAGTTTGATTCAGTGGTTTGTGATATACTGTATTTTGTGATATACAGTGGTTTGTGATATACAGTGGTTTGTGATATACTGTGGTTTGTGATATACAGTGGTTTGTGATATACAGTAGTTTGTGATATACAGTGGTTTGTGATATACAGTGGTTTGTGATATACAGTGGTTTGTGATATACAGTAGTTTGATTCAGTGGTTTGTGATATACAGTATTTTGTGATATACAGTAGTTTGATTCAGTGGTTTGTGATATACTGTATTTTGTGATATACAGTGGTTTGTGATATACTGTATTTTGTGATATACAGTGGTTTGTGATATACAGTGGTTTGTGATATACTGTGGTTTGTGATATACAGTGGTTTGTGATATACAGTGGTTTGTGATATACAGTGGTTTGTGATATACAGTGGTTTGTGATATACAGTGGTTTGTGATATACAGCAGTTTTATACAGTGCTTTGTGATATACAGTGGTTTGTGATATACTGTATTTTGTGATATACAGCTGTTTGTGATATACTGTGGTTTGTGATATACAGTGGTTTGTGATATACAGTAGTTTGTGATATACAGTGGTTTGTGATATACAGTGGTTTGTGATATACAGTAGTTTGTGATATACAGTAGTTTGTGATATACTGTATTTTGTGACATACAGTAGTTTGATACAGTGCTTTGTGATATACAGTGGTTTGTGATATACAGTAGTTTGTGATATACAGTGGTTTGTGATATACAGTGGTTTGTGATATACAGTAGTTTGTGATATACTGTATTTTGTGATATACAGTGGTTTGTGATATACAGTGGTTTGTGATGTACAGTAGTTTGATATAGTGGTTTGTGATATACTGTGGTTTGTGATATACAGTGGTTTGTGATATACAGTAGTTTGTGATATACTGTATTTTGTGACATACAGTAGTTTGATACAGTGGTTTGTGATATACAGTGGTTTGTGATATACAGTAGTTTGTGATATACAGTAGTTTGTGATATACTGTATTTTGTGATATACAGTGGTTTGTGATATACAGTGGTTTGTGATATACAGTAGTTTGATATAGTGGTTTGTGATATACTGTGGTTTGTGATATACAGTGGTTTGTGATATACAGTAGTTTGTGATATACAGTAGTTTGATACAGTGGTTTGTGATATACAGTGGTTTGTGATATACAGTAGTTTGTGATATACAGTAGTTTGTGATATACTGTATTTTGTGATATACAGTGGTTTGTGATATACAGTGGTTTGTGATATACAGTAGTTTGATATAGTGGTTTGTGATATACTGTGGTTTGTGATATACAGTGGTTTGTGATATACAGTAGTTTGTGATATACTGTATTTTGTGACATACAGTAGTTTGATACAGTGGTTTGTGATATACAGTGGTTTGTGATATACAGTAGTTTGATACAGTGGTTTGTGATATACAGTGGTTTGTGATATACAGTGGTTTGTGATATACTGTATTTTGTGACATACAGTAGTTTGATACAGTGGTTTGTGATATACAGTGGTTTGTGATATACAGTGGTTTGTGATATACAGTATTTTGTGACATACAGTAGTTTGATACAGTGCTTTGTGATATACAGTGGTTTGTGATATACAGTAGTTTGATACAGTGGTTTGTGATATACAGTGGTTTGTGATATACAGTGGTTTGTGATATACAGTAGTTTGTGATATACTGTATTTTGTGACATACAGTAGTTTGATACAGTGGTTTGTGATATACAGTGGTTTGTGATATACAGTAGTTAGGGTTAGACGGCTGCAGTGTTCTTGTTTGTGTTCAAACTTCTGTTTTTTCATTTTCTGCCGTGCACCGTTTGATATGCTGAAATAGCACACTTCATGTTCACTGCACATGTGCTCAATGAATCCAAGGCATAATGTGAGAAGGTCACGTTCAGATCAGCTCACCAGCACTTGGCAGGTCTCTCGTACTCTCTCTCCAAGAAGAAAAGGAATGTTCAGAAAACGGGGTGCAGGTCTTTGGAAGAGTCCGGAAGTTCACCTACAGCTGCCAAACACGATATACAATTACACAGAGCTAATGGCTAATTTTAGTACAAAACTGCCCAACACTGAACGTATGAGTCAGAGAACTCCTAAATGAAAGAAAAAAAAAACCACAATAAAAAAAAAAACGTATTTGCATTTAGACGTTTGTTATTTCAAACTTGTATGAACAAACAAACAAACATTACAGCCTGTTTGTGCCATAAGACCAACCCGCAGGCGTCTGCATTATTAAAAGATTTCTGCAAAAATGATTCTTATTTGAATAGATTCAAATCAGAGAACCGTTCAGTAGCAGGGCGACTGTCACTCTTCAGTGTGGATTTGCATGTCACACAAAACAGGCCGTTGACTCCAAGCATGAGATCTAATGACATCTGAATGGGCATGGCATCTTTCTGACAATTTTGAAATTGGCCTGATTTTGAGATTAAGTTAATATTTAGCGAGAATAATGTCCTCGGTGTTTAACACTGTGAAGCTGCACTGACCCTCGGATGCTTCGGACCACATGTGTGTCTGCTTCTGCTAGTTTGTGTCCGACTCTTGCAGATGAAGTGGTGCGTCAGAGCTCTCACCTCACTCATCAGACACACACACACACGCGCACGAGCACGCATACGCGCACACTCACACTCACACTCACACTCACACTCACACTCACACTCACACTCACACTCACACTCACACACTCACACACTCACACACTCACACACTCACACACACACACACACACACACACACACACACACACTCACACACACACTCACACACACTCACACACACACTCACACACACACACACACACACACACACACACTCACACACACACACTCACACACACTACATCTGTCCCGCCAGGAAGAACGACTCTTAAATGTAAATGATTATAAGCTTACAAAATACTTTAACCATTAAAGAGTAAAACTCTGTTAAAAACACTGTCCTTTGATCCCTGGATGTGTTATAATCTATTTAAAAGGTCACTCTAAATCTTTTAATGGCCAGGGACACCGGTCACAGTCTAAAGATCTGAACACCTGTAACATACTAACCCACTGGAGGCAAGCTTTCTGAACCCAAGTGCAGTTTCTTCATTAACCCGCCTCCGACTCGCCAACAGTGGGTTACCACATCAATATCAGACAAAGACACATGGCAAACATGAGGGATTAAACATACATAGGTTGATGACAAGACAAGAGACACCTGTGAACAATGATTGACCAATAAACCAATGACAACATGACACAGGAACACATGACAAAACCAGGATGTGCATATCAGTGAACAAGACCGTGATCAAAGCAAACCAAGAAACATGACGGTGAACAAGACAAACTCAAAAACATGAACATGAAACAACCCAAAACACCCTGTGACAGCCCCCTTATGGGCGGCCCCATAATCTTTTATTGTCACATGAGTTGGACAGATTGAGATTCCATGACTAGTTTGAGATGACTTTGTGTCCATGTTTGAGGTTTTACTATTCAGTTTGAACCCTGATGGCGGAGGTGGCTGAGGATAGTTTTTGGTCGTTCCTTCCTTTTCCCTGGATCCTCTTCTTTTGCTCCATTTCTGCTTTCCCTTTTAAGTGTGTCAGAGATGTAGGTCACACGTCTTTTTTCTCGTGAGCAGTCGATTCAATTTGGAGAACGATAAGAGGCTATCAAATTTAAACGGCAAGCAGGTGCTTTGGGGCCAGCCGCTGACACACGGGCCCGCCATCCTTAAAATACTGGCCCTCTGCGTCAGTGTTCCTCGAGAGAGAACAAAAGAGAAAGAACCATAGCAGCAGCCATTCAGTCTGTTACTAAAGGAGTAAACAAACAGAGTGAGCGCCAAAGGAAGAGCGAAAGCATATGATGCCCATCTGCAGAAATAACCCGTTCAAAAGACGCTGGAAACAACCGATCCACAAGCGGCAGTACTGTGAAGAGCTTTAACGCTTTAAACATAATGCCATCAACAGTTTTTATTCATCTAATGACTTCTATTAACTAAATTAAATCAATGTTTGATTTTAAAATCTCCATTGGGAATACTTTTAAGGTGGTTTGCAGAAAGGTTGTTCTAAATATTGTAAACACCTCCAGAATTGAGAATTATTCTTTTATTCAAATATTATAAGATTGTCCTGTTGGAAAGTTTCTTCATATTGTGTGTTTCCTCTTTTGTAGTAGTTGTGTTTGAGACTCAATCATGTGGAGTCTGGATCTCCTCATCATGTTGGGAAGAGCTGAGATGTGATCCTGGATCTGCATGGATAGTTTAAAGTTGAATCTCTAAAACTTCCCGTGTAGTCTTAACAAAGGATGCACTAATAGAGTCTTTCTCTACTGAGAGAACATGATATTGTGATTCACAGGGTTATTTTGAAGCTGAACGGTGGGTAACCGGCTGCTTGTCATACCGTGACTAATATAGACCCTGAGTCAGTCGTGTCTGCCACGCTCTTACCAAAGCTCTGACTTCCACAAAGACGTGGCCGGGTTAAGTGCTTGTTTTAGTGAACATGAACAGCACAGGATAGTGTTGCTGCGCTTCTGCTGGCGTAACGAGAACAGCGTTTTAAATAGATGAAGACTGACCTTGATATGGCAGGTAATGATGCTGTGACGTGTGTGTTGTTCGACAGCATGTGTTTCTGCTGCTGACTGTGAGTTCTGTCGCTCTTTCCTCTTCCGGACCACAGGAGACTTCATTCTCCAGCCCATGTTCAATTCAACATTAGAAGTTAGAGCAACAGATACAGCAGAACAGACTCTGAGCTCAGCGGCTCGTATGCACAGATGTTTGTCAGAGCTGTGCACTTCTGTTGACTTCTGTTTGCAATTGAATTCTCACTCTTTGTATAGTATCTATAGCCCTGAGGGCAGAGTTTTCTAAAGTTCCACGAGGTCTCTATATTCCCTTCTAGTGCACACAGAAGGGAACGGGCTTGAAGAAGCACGTTTGGCTCTCGATTATAACATTAGCGTGGACAATGCTCGTGGAGTGACCCGCTCCGTTGCTCTCTGTCAGCTGTGGAAACGGGACAGTGGTGCTGCCGTGTCATCATGTCTCGGTCCGGTTGGAAGCAAGCCAGGGTCCGGTCCAGTGTTTGAGCAGCCCGGTCCCGTCCTAAACACAGGCCGCAGGACTATAAGGAAGAGTTCCTCAAAATGTACGTCAGCATGCAGGTTTAAGGGACATCATTAAAACTGAACGCATACTTATACAACTTTTTTTTTCATATTACTATTTAGGTTTCATTTATTTCAGTTCAGTTTTTCCCATTTAATAATTTATTGCTTCAACTGAGACTTCAGTTTATTACCAAGGTAGTAATACAAAGTAATATTTATATTTTATTTTATTATTTTAGATACAGTTTAATTAAGAGAAATGTATTTAATAGTTAATGATACTAATGTCCTGTGTCCTCTCTGTAGATTAAACAGTCTTTAAAACCAGATTTTAAACCACAGTAAATTCAATCTGCCCTGGTCTGACCTCTGACCTCTGACTCTCCTGTTTATATCAGTCCACAGGAGTTCAAGGGTCACAGAGAGAGGGATTGCATTTGACAGCGTCTGGTAGGTTTTGAAGACATTCAGGAAGTGTTTTCTTTGAGACATGTTGAAGTAAATGAGATACACTTGAGCAGAACCGGATATTCCCCTCTGTTATGTCGGATTCACCCAAATGTCACCTAAACATAAGACTGTAAATAAGATGGCCTCTTCCTCTGAGTGGTCCGTATGGTATGCAACTATACTGAGAGTGAAAGATCTGGTTACATATTTCACAAAACCACATGCGCTTATATGCAATTGATAAAGCCAAGTTGTATGAATGCCTTCATGTGTAGGAATCTCCCACTTTCTCATGATGTGCAGCTTTATAGACCTGCCGAGGTGGAAATAGATCCAGAATGACTGAGTGATACCCGGGCTTGTGATGAGTAATGTACAGAGCAGGACTTCCTGTAACATGCAGGAGAACAGCGGGTTATGGCATTGAGAAGTTACCCGTTTTTGTGTATTAATGAAAGAATCCTGAAAGGACAGGGAAAGTGGAGGGAGGTGTATGGGTGGTAGCTTAATGTCTACAAACAAAACTGCCCTTGTGTTGGTTTCAAAGAGACCATAACCACATTCCTTATGAATATATAATGTGCAGCTGTAGAGTTAGCTGTGTTTGAACTGCAGTGGCCCTGCTGTGTAACGCGCACAGGTAGAGATGATTGTTCTCTCGCTCGCTCTCTGTGATTGGACGCGCTCTGTCCTCGGCGGTGCGACTGGGAGCTTCACACAGCGCTGGGAACACGCTTCAAAGCAGAACCTTTAAACTGAGACTGGAAATGCTGACCTTTGACTCGATACACCTCCCACTGCAAACACAGACTGCTCATTTACTTTAAACCCAATTAATCCCAAGGAAGGCGATTATATCCGGGAGGAGGAGTTTTAATAGCTTTTCATTGCATGATGAGACCCAGCTGACAGGAACGTTCCCACACTTTCACTAACGCTTTGTAAAGGTTATGTAAATGTTAGAACAAAATGTTAGATAAAAAATGGGTTAGGGTTTTTAATGTTCTTATTACATTATATACATTCTCATTGAGTGAAAACGTTCCTAGAAGAATGCCATATAGTGTCATGTAGCAGATTCCCAGCTAACGGAGCGCTCTCAGAGCTTTAACATACCTTTGAAAGAACCTTGCCAGAACATTAGGGTTATGTTAACCGTTCTTCCAGTAATGTTAATAG
>CM040917.1:110000-125000 GCA_023029165.1 Gobiocypris rarus
TCGCTGCGTCGGAAAGACGCTACGGGGAACGATATACCCACGCCTCCATGCCGAGGGGAGTGCATGCCCACTGGCAGTGACAACTGTCAGGACAAGCACATTCAACTGAAATGCCTGAACCACTCCCCCTCTGGTCACACCAGGCTGTCAGTGACAGCATCCCTATCGGTCAAAGCCCAAGCTATAAGCCTTGGGGGCACCTTCGCGAACCGCATGAAGTCCTCCCCGGCCGCTCAAAGGCCTGGAACCAGCCCATTCAACAGAAGGGGTTCCTTTAAGGGAATGTGGCTAGGGGGACCCGAGGGTGCCCCAGCCAGTCACTATTCGGGAAAACCTTCACCGAATGCCACCAGGGAGGCCAGACCTGGCATTCACTAAAGTGGACGCTCGGCCAGCCCTGTCTGTTGAGAAACAGAGCCTCTGGAATGCGCCCGGGAGGCGGCCAGCCTGGGGACTGCAAGACTGGCAGTGTCCGCCTCAGGCCAGACCTCAGAGACGGGCCATCCTGGAGAGCAGCGCAGCTAGTGCTTTCCGACCCTTGCAGCGAGGAGCTCAGCCGCCGATCCTAGGATCTACCAAGCGCATCTCTTATGGCGCCGGGAGGCCTAACAGGCCTACATGCCGATCTAACTGGGAGGCCCGAGGCCTACACCGACAGATCAGGCCCAGGCGGCTGTAAGCTCACATACGACCCTCCCTTGAGGGGAGCTCCTAGGCCTGCCCGGTAGGTACTCATGCTGTAGGCAACCTACGCAAGTCCCCGTCCTGTAGGGACCGCATAGCAGCAGCGTGCTTCGCCGTCGTGCTAGGGTATGCAACCGTCTTCAGGTGATGCCGGCTAAAAACCCGAACCTGATAGCAGGTGACCACTAGCTGTCAGCGTAAGCCAGTTAAGTGTTCCCATCCAGGAACTCGCTCCCAAAAAGGCAACTGTAGAGGCCAGGTGTAATGGCAGCAGGGACCCGGCTTGATTCGTCCCTCAGGGAGGCCTAGGAGGCCGATATTACCGAGAAGCCGACCGTGCTAACTGCACGAGTGTTGGCCCCAAGGCTCGCCTCAGGAAGCCGAAGCCTCCTGCCATCTGACCACAGTTGAGCTAGCCATCGAGGTAGCTGTAAACGGCACTCACTCCCTCAGGGAGGCCTAAAGCGGCCTACCACCTGACGGCCACCTGCTAACCGCGTGGGGCCCTATACCAGAGGAGTGGGGACCAGGACTCATTCCTTCCTGCGGGCATGTGAGACCTACGCAGGGGCTCGCCCAGGGAGGCCCGGCGAGGCCTACCACCTGGCATCCATACTTGCTAGCGACCACGCTAGCTTGTCACCAGGACCGAGGCCGGGAACTTCCTACCCAAGGAAGCCCAGGAGGGCCTACTCCTCGAACAGCGCATATACCGGCCAACTGAGCATACAGCTCAGGGGCTCATCCTCAGGGAGGCCTTACTTTGGGAGGCCTGCTACCTGCTGGACGTGCGCAACGTCTGAAGTCCCAGCGCTCGCCTCTGGGGAGGCCCAAAGAGGCCTCCCGTGTAATGGCGAGTCTCAGGGCGGCCTGGAGAGGCCTAACGCCTAATGGCAGCCCACCATTAGCGGTCTAGTGACTGAAGGCCAGGAATGTGTCCCCAGGGGAGGCCAGGTGAGGCCTACTACCCATTGGTGAATCTCACAGGGAGGCCCCGCAGGACCTGCTACCTGTCAGCCGTCCATACTACCTGCCTTGGCGTTGGAAACCAGGGAACGACCTCCGGGAGGCCCGGCAAGGCCTGCCACCTGATAGCAGAACGTGCCAGCTGTACTCCCAGCTAGCAACCGTGCTCCCTGTCACAGAGGTTGGGAACCAGAACTCACCCACAGGGAGGCCTGATTTTTTTTTTTTTTTTTTTAAAGTACACATATGACCCGCAGGGGCTGCATATGGGAAACTCTAGGGTACCAGCCGAAGGTGGACTTTTAACCCTAGGGGTGGCAGGGACATGCCAAGGGAAGAAACCCGCCACCGCGGAGGCTTACGGTGAAATACACGTGGGGGTCGCCGGAGGCGAACCATGCACACGGGGCACCTGGCCGGCCGTGACCGAAACCCGGGAACACCCTCTCAGGGGAAGCCAGGCGAGGCCTGCTGACCCACGGCAGACCCTCAGGGAGGCCTAGAGCGGCCTGCTACCTGTCATCTGGTGACTGAAGCCCAGAAACACCCTCGGGAAGGCTAGACAAGGCCTGCTACTTTTTCCTTACCGCAGCAGGCCCTCAAGCCAGCTATGGGCATCTTGCAGCCCACCTCCGGGGAGGCCAGAAGCGGCCTACTGCCCGGCAGCGAGTTTCTGAGGAGGTCTGCAGGCCTACTGCCTACCGGAAACTGACGAAGAACTGTTTTGATTCATACAGTTATCACCTGGGGACTCATCCCCAGGGAGGCCAAAAAAGGGCCTACTAGTCGACGAGGTTCTGCTGAAACTGACATCGGAGGGAAATCCTCCCAGGCCCACACGGGCTGTGATGTCGGGACTCCTCGCAGGGTGGCCTAACGAGGCCTCCTACCCGCTCGGTGTCCGCTGCCGAGACTGCCGGCACCAGCTGCTACCAGCCGGCTGCCTTCACACGCCCTTACCAGGGCTGGTTCCAACCCATGGTCTCTCAGAGTCCTCCATGCGATGGCGCAGTCTCTCCGGCAGTGCCTACAACATAGACCTAAACACATTGCACATAGCAGTGTACTCAGCAAAAGTGCCCTAAACCCTCTAAAGCAAGGGGAGTACAACTTACGTCACCTGCTTCGGGAGGCCGCTGCCCGCTTATCCCGCGCCTGCCATTCATGCGAGGGCGTCAGCCATGGCAATGCGCTTCCAGGAGCATCCGACCAAACCATACGAAGCACGAGGTTGCGAAGTGCAGCTCACCCCAAGCCCTAAAAGGTGGAGCAGAAGATACAGAGCAGACAGCAAAACATTTCATAAATATGCTGATCGCTGGCCAGACATCCTCCAGGATGGGGCCAGGGCCGCCAGAAGATGGCGGCCACAATAGCTCTGGAAAGCGGGTTAGCAAAAAGCAGCCTGCGCGCGCGCATGCGGAGGGCGCAAAAAACCCCGCCCACGACCACTGGCTGAGTCGCTGTTCATTCTGCTACACACCCACCTGCATTACTATAACCCCAGAACGCAGAGAAGGGGGGCGGGCCTTGGCCGGACGACTCTGTAACAAGAGGAGGCTGAGCTAGGGATACACAACACACTGATTTTAAATATTTAAAAACAGGCTCAGGGCGGACACCTAACCATTTGGGAACGCCCCTATCCCATAGCAAACTGCCTAGGCCAACCGGTGCGGCGCCCTCACAAACCGGGCCAGCCTGCACTAGATCTAACAAAGCTTGGGAAATATACAGAACCCCGAAGCCAGTCCCACAAAGCCCCATAGGGCTGGGCATAGATCCCGCTGTAGTTCACACAACAGCCCCACACACCTGTCAAATCTTCCACAGGGAGAGAACCACTGTTTTATCCGGCGGTGGCTACTGGCACTCAGCTTCAGCTAGGAAAGCACTCACCCAAGGACGCTACATCCCATGGGACTGTAAGCGGAGAAAACTCGGGTTATTTATTTATATATATTTATATTGCGGTTATGCTCTCCCGCGGAGCTAACGGCCCAAAAACCGAACTACTTCGGTAAATCAGATCGTTCTAGCCACCGCCGGGGAACTACAGGCCCTGTAGTATCCCGCGACGATCAATCCATAATCCCTCGAACCCGCTCAGGGAAGCGCCAGAGTCCTTGTAATAAGAGAACAATTCCCTCTCAGGGGACTCACCAGTTCGCCTCCGGTGCTCCATGATAATCCATTAGCATGTATAGGTGCACCACCAACCTGAGGGGGGCGCTCTCTCCAACCAGGCTAGGTAGGCCGTCAGAGTCTCACATCCGCTCATCATGGGCCCCGCCCGGCCCGATGTTAGGCGCCGCGAGAAAGTGGGAGGAAGGGAAGTTCATTCTTTACCTGCGCGCTCTAGGGGGCGGAGACTTCTTGCCCCGCCAGCGCTGGTTCCGGTTCTCACCGGCCGCCTTCCTCCGGTTCCGGGTGTCCCGCCACTTCTGCGCCCTACCCCGAGCCAGAGGGGGCGCACGAGAAGCGACGCTCACGCGCTGGTCCTGCCTCCGGTCCTCAGACCGTGGCGGACCAGGGACACCCGCCTGGGCGCGCCCGGACCTCAGTGGAATACATGATTTAAATGCCGCCGAGCGCGCCTTCGCCTCCCTGAACCTTCCCACCACCGCCTCGACGGAGGTGCCGAAGAGCTCAGAGGGCGAAACCGGGGCATCGAGGAGAAATGCCTTCTCTTTCTCCCCGATGTCCGCCAGGTTCAACCACAGATGTCTCTCCGTGGCCACCATAGCCGCCATCGACCGCCCGATGGCGACCGCTGTCTGCTTGGTGGCCCGGAGAGCAAAACTGCGCGCGCAGCTCGCCATCGCATCAGGAGCAGGCCCTCCTGATCGAGGTCCTTCAGCAGATCAGCCTGGTAAGCTTGCAACACCGCCATGGTGTGCAACGCCGCCACAGCCTGACCCGCTGACGGTACGCCTGCCATTCAAGCGTGAAGTCGTCTTTAAAGGTTTAGACGGCAGGGTGGGAGCTCTCAGTGTCGATGCCCGGCCAGATGCGAGATAGTTCGCAAACGCCCGCCAATCGGGCGCATCGACACATACCCCGCTCGCCACTCCTCCACATCAGCGAAATTAGCCCGCTGATGGTGATGGAAGCGGGCCGAATACGGGGACTTCCATGCCCCCGCGATCTGATCATGGAGATCGGGGAGGAATGGAAGACTCGAGAGCCGGGGGCCATGGCGGAAAGAAACCGATCATCCAACCGACTTGAATGAGCGGCCTCTCCCTAACGCGCCGCCACGGCAGCTGTAGCCTATGGCGGCGCGTCCATAACCTCCAACAGCTCCTGCACACGGGGCAGGATGGCTGGGAGGGTTCGGCCTCGGCCGCGCCACCACCCTCCACTTCCATCCCTTGCTGAGGTAGAGGTACTGCAGCTGACGAAGAGGAGGAGTCATAGTCCAGCTCCTCCTCCGACAGCTGCCCCTCGCGATCTGGCCGCTCGTGAAGGACAACCTCCTTCTCTAACCGATGGGGCAGATCCAGCTGGGAGCCCCAGGACAAACGTCGCCTCTCAGCCTCGGCATGAGCGGGACCGCCCCCAGCCGCCAGCCCTTCTTCCTTCAAGAAGAGGGCCAGACGAGAGCGGAGCGTTCTCAAAGGAAAACGCTCACAGTTTGCACAGGAGGCTCCTCGAGAACGCCCGTGCATGCTCTCCCAGGCAGAACACACAGAGAGTGTGTGTGTCCTCAGGCGTGAGAAACCTGGGACACGGATCCGCGCACTTGTGGAAGTCGCGCTTCTTCTCTGTGCATTTCTTAGGTGATGCCATTGTTAGCCAACTCAGACAAACAGTCCCTGAAGACGAAGAAGGATAGTGTTGTGTTTGCATGGCGCCTTATATACTTCCTGGTCGCATGGTGATGACATCAGAGGCTGTCGGTCAATAGGATTGATGTGATTGGATAGCGATTCAGACACCGGTCACGCTGAGGCGTTTCCCGTAGCGCCTTTCCGACGCAGCGCGAGTTCCTTCGAAAGGGAACTCCATAAATCCTTCGCCACAATGTCAGAGAACAGGACTCGCCGGTTCAGCTTCACATCATGACTCATAAAGTCTCCTCTCCTGAGCTGTGTGTGTGAGTGAGTGTGTGTGTGTGTGTGTGTGTGTGTGTGTGAGTGTGTGGACTGGTAATCCCTACGGTATGGGGACAAAATGTCCCCACAAAGATGGCAATATCCAAATTTTTGTCCTTGTGGGGACATTTTTTGGTCCCCATGAGGAAAACATCTTATAAATCACACTAAGTGATGTTTTTGAAAAAGTAAAATGCAGCATGTCTCCTGTGATGGGTAGTGTGAGTGTGTGTGTGTGTGTGTGATGGGTAGGTTTAGGGGCAGGGGCAGTGTAGGGGGATAGAAAATACGGTTTGTACAGTATAAAATGCATTACGCCTATGGAATGTCCCCATAAAACATGGAAACACAACATGTGTGTGTGTGTGTGTGTGTGTGTGTGAGTGTGTGTGTGTGTGTGTGTGTGTGTGTGTGTGTGTGTGTGTGTGTGTGTGTGTGTGTGTGTGTGTGTGTGTGTGTGTGTGTGTGTGTGTGGCATGTTTTTGTGAAATATCAGGACACAAATGTGTATAATGACATGGGTATGACACAGGTATTACAAAATGAGGGTGAAATATGAGGACGTTCCCCATGTCCTCACTTTTCAAAATGCTTATAAATCACACAGGATGAGGTTTTTTCAAAGAAAGTAAACTGTGCAGTCTCCTGTGATGGGTAGTGTGTGTGTGTGTGTGTGTGTGTGTGTGTGTGTGTGTGTGTGTGTGTGTGTGTGTGTGTGTGTGTGTGTGTGTGTGTGTGTGTGTGTGTGTGTGATGGGTAGGTTTAGGGGCAGTGTAGAGGGATAGAAAATACGGTTTGTACAGTATAAAATGCATTACGCCTATGGAATGTCCCCACATTTCACAAAAACAAACATGTGTGTGTGTGTGTGTGTGTGGGGAGGGGGGGGGTTCATAATTGTAAGAATTGGCTTGCATGAATGGTGAGAAAGCCTGAATGCCCAGAGCGGCTCATCTCCGGACGGACTGATCCGCGGACACCTCATTCACTCCAGGCTGTCAGTCAGTTTAATTGCTCTTAATCTGTTGCAGACAGAAGGCTCAGAGTCCAGCTCTCTCTTATCTGGGTTCTCACAGTCAGACGACCTGCCTGACAAAACCCTTTATCCAGCAGCAGATCTGCCCGCATTCCTCTCTATACAGTAGGAGCTTGTTCAGGTTAGTTTGTTAGGCTCCCTAAAGCCTGTTCGAATTACACTTGCCCATGATGGTGAAACCGTAGAAGGAGGAAGTCTGGGTAATTGCGACGGCCACACCTGGTCTTCCGCACTTCCTCTCCACAGGTGGGCTGGTGTTTCTCGTGCTTTGACTGCTTGTTTTGAAGGGATAATGAGGCTGAATGCTGGCAGGTCAAACTGAGCTGGTGATGGAGGTTTCATTCAAAGTTCTCAGATGACCAGAGGAAATTAGCTCAATGTTTGCTTCACTTGTCATGATGGCTCATTTTCTTGTGCGATGTCCTCTAATGTTTATGGGTTCAGTGTAGTTTCACTGTAGAAACAAACGTCCACCTGCAAACGTCTCAGTTGACCTGAGTGAAGTCCTCCCTGACGCGCAGTGTGAAACGCCCTTCGGGGCTCTGATTTATGCCCTGCCGCATCAGCTCTGGCTCTGTGATCGATACACTCAGCATTTCAAAACCAGCTGTAAAGCATAGAGCGTGAACACTCCTCACACGTTTGCTCAGAAGCAGGATTTACTTCTACAAACTATTTAGAAAGTACAAGACTTGAATGTGTGTATGAGAAAGGCTTTTTTTGCACAGGAATGGAGTTTATGAAGACATGCGTCTCCATCCAGAGGTTGTTAGATAAGAGTTTAATGACTGAAGCGCTGGGAGAAGCTGAAGGTTTCAGGAGCTCAGACAGAACTGTGTGATGTGGCAAAAGAAAAATACTTTCACAATTCTTTTCTTGTTGGTTTTTAAGACAAACTAAGCCAAAGTAATTTCCCTGTATTAAACATTTTGCATTAAAAGCTGACAAACATAAAATAAAAAAAGAATGACTGACCATTTAGGCACTTTATTTTATTTCATTTATTTTATCTTTGTTCTTAAAAATAAGAACAAATATGGGAATTTCAAATAATAATAAGAAAATATAACATACAAATTAAATAAGCAGTAACATTTAAGTCAAAACCTTGGATCTGTGATTTTCTCTTTGTCTTTTGTTCTTTGAATAACGCCTCAGGTTTATTAGGACGCTGTTACTTACATTTACATTTATTCATTTATCAGACGCTTTTATCCACAGCCACTTGCAAATGAGGGATACAAGAAGGGATTCCTCATAAAGAGGGAATAAACACGAGACATGCAGCTAATGGTTGAGGAAAAGTAAAAGCATAGGGGAAGAGATTTGTGTCCAGCGGGACGCAGTGTTAATGGAAGAGATGCTTCTTGAATATTGTCAGGGATTCTGCGTTTCGGATATGGTTGGGAAGATCGTTCCACATGCAAGGAACAGTGAATAAAAACATTCTGGAAAGTGGTTTTGTGCCTCACTGTGAAGGTTTCTCAGGCTCGTTGAAGATAACACTGAATCATGTGTAGAGGTTTGCCTGCCGTGATCCAGCCTGGAAATGACCATGGATGAGAAGTTGTGCTGGAGCTCAGAGAGGAAAGGCCTGAGCTTCCTGATGTTTGCTCTTTAAGCATCAGCTTTCATACCTGCATTGCTGAACACATGATGAAGGTTTTGAATGCTCCAATCCCAGTCTGACTTCTGACCTGTGATGCTGAATCCTAACCACTCCGTGTTTGTTTGTTGGAGCGACTGGATTCTCCCAAGGGTTTTCCTCCATTCTGTCACTGATGAGTTTGGGTTCTTGGCACTGTCGCCTCTGGACACTTAATATTCAGCAGTATTATTGATCTGACTGTACTGACGCTGCTGTATGAGATGATCACTGTTTTCTGCAGAACTGCTTTATAGATTCAATTAATTCATTTAATATTTGATCTTTACAACGGAAATTAATCAACACTGAATTTACTTAAGCTGAACTATGTCACTATTTTCTTCTGTACAGCAGAAACAAACGTTGTTGCATAATTTTTCTAACCCTTCTTTGAAACGATCTGTAGTGTATAAAGCGCTATCTAAATTAAGGTGATTTGACCTGTAATGCATGTTGTGTTGTACAGTCTGAACTGCAACTGATAGATTGATTGAACGATTGATCTCTCAGTAGAGAGATGTCATGTCATCGTCATGTCGCACTCCTCTAACTCAGTCAAGGTCACTACTAAGAGCAATACTGAAGGTCTTAAGTCATAGTACTGCCCTTAATAGTGACCTTCACTATGTCTGAAGAGATCTTCTTCTGCCATTGCAATCCAAGTTTCAAGTTCAGCCTTTAAAATAACCATTTGTCGAACAGAAAAAAATATTGTCCAAATTTTACCAGCAAATCAGTCCCAAACCATGAATAATTTGAAAATGCAAATTGAATGTATTGAAGAAGTCATCTGCCAGTTCATGAGGGTTTGTGTTTCCACTGAGGTTATTTTGTGTGATATTGCTGATTTTAAGTACATTTAAGATTGTTTACGCGTCAAACTTGGCTGTTATGCGAAAGGCAGTAAATGTTGCGATGGCTTGGTGTAATAGTGCAGTGACGTCAGAGAAACCACAGCTCCTCTGCTCCTCTGCTAATTCTAAAGGCCATCGGCTGACAGATTTACTGCTGATTTTCCCGGCCTCTTTCATTCTGGGTCCCTTTAACACAAAGCACAGCGGGAAATCAGACCATTGCCTAGGCACCAAACCAACATCGAGTTCTCCTTTTGCTCTTCATCTTCACATCCGGCAACAGTTGCTAGCAGTGATTTTGTGTTTCTGTCTTCGGTTGTTTTCTTTGAAAATGCAACAGCAGAACAGAGCCTCGTTTGTTGGTGTCTGACAAAGCTGCACAAATGCATTGAGACTGTTGCTCCCTGGTCTACAAACCTTACGGGACTTAATGCACATGAAATCCTTAGTTGACACGCACAAACACGTGCCACAGAAATATGACAGAGATATGACAGTAAAGCAGTTGTGCAGGTCAGTTTTAGGCAGGTTTGTCACTGTCCAATGCTGTTCTGGAAGTATAACTCTGCTCCTCTTCTTGATTTCTATAGCACTGTCCTGATGTTTTATGAGAGGCTGTGATTTTACTGCACATAAGAGGCTATGGACAGCATTGAAAATATGTGTGGACTGTTCATTGCCCCGGACCCCAGTCAAGATCACACTTCTCTCTGATCAGGGCCCTGGAATCGTCCTGCTAAAGTCTGTCCAATCAATATAAAACACAACCCATTACATTCCCTTCGATGGTCAGATCCAGTGCTTTCTGGTCTACACTCCACTTTCCATTAAAATACAATAAGAGTACCACTCACAGCTCAGTGCGAGGCACTAATGTCCGTGTTTTTCTGTGTGTTGGCTCTGTGCTGTGATGAAAACCCTGCTGTGTTGTGGTTGTTATTCCAGAGGGAACTCTTCTTGTGAGCACTAATGAACCGTCGCTCATTATTACAGCTCGTCAACGATTCCACCCACAGCATTATGTGATTATCGGAGGGCACTTAACATTTTGTAAAGATAGATTTGGAGATGTGAAGTTGAAAAAGAATTAAGCTCGTGACTTTGTTTGTGCCTGTTGTCTTAGTATAAGGTCTTTTGAGAACGTGTGTCTAGACAAATTGCCTGTGAGGCTTCAGCATGTCACTTCTGACGTCAAGTCACGTCACATTTATTTATTTATTTAGCGCTTTATACAATACAGATTGTTTCAAAGCAATGTGAGGAGGGAGATTCAATCAGCACAGCAGCATCATTATCTGGGCAGGGAAATGTTACAGAAACATCTGCAACAAAAACTGCAGTCTAATCTTCTAACATCGCTAGAACATTGAACTATTCATGTTGAGCTCATGTTTCACCAGCAATAGAAACCGAACACAAATATTGTTCTGGAAACAACAAACTATCCCATAGGAAAGAAAAATCCAAAGTGAGATCTCTTTAGCATCACAAATGTTTCTCCTAGACCAAAATGAGGTTAGTTTAAGATCTAATGGAGAGGTTAGTTTAATGCCTAAGTCTCCTGGTTCTCACGGTTGTCTCCTGACACAAATCTCTAACACTCTCACACATGTCTCCTCTAAAGTTTAAGAGATCTCAACAACATCACACACTGTGCTCAGACTTTTCTCCTCAGCGAGAGTCTCTGGAATACTCACTTGTGTTACCGCTTAAGCTTCATAAAAGATCTCAATAACTTCACACATTGTGCTCAGATTATTCTCCTTAATTAAAGACTCTGGCACTCTCACATTTGTCAAACAAATGATGTGCCCTATGCACATAAACTGTACAGCTTTCTTGTTGTATTACAGTTTTTTACAATCGCTATGACAATTTTTTCAATACTTTTAACAAATTTCCTTTAAATTTTAACAAATTTAACTCTTAACACAGTTAGCAAAACATCTGTCTGTTTAGGCTATACATTTAACACATTTATTGTTGCTTTTGCACAAAATGCATACAGTTAACACAAATTTAAAATGCTTGAACTTCTTTTGCACACAAGCTCAACCGAGACCAGAACAATGGCTTTTACTGGCAGATCTACCAATGCTTTAACACTGATCTCAGAACAGATCACACCTCGTTCTAAACCTAACCTTACAGACTAAAGTCAAGGTGAACAGCTGTTCATATCGGGAATTCAAACACAAATATATCCCCTGTGTTTTATTCCATTGGTACTGAGAAACAGCCATTGAAGTTATGCAGATATATAAATCACAGCTGATTCCCATCTAGGAGTTGTTCAAGTGTTGATATTCTGATTTTCGCTGATAATGAAATAAAACTGAAGTGCATCCCATAAAGCTACTCTGAGACGGGTCATTCAGTTTTTGTATTGAATTTCTGCAGCAAAAGAAACAAAATGCATGCGTTTACTAAATCCAACAAATCAAAAAAGTAGAGTCTTCAAAAGACACCCAATCTCTGATCAGTGAAATGTGCTGTCTGTGTAAGGGCAGAGCTGACACAGTTTCTGTGACTCCATCAGTGTTTGTGTTGGTTTATATGACACTGTGCTGGGATTGACGTGATGTTCCTGATGGAGGAGAACATGTGAGGGTTTCGGGAGACGTAGTGTATTGTGTTAGTGAACTATTGTATTTTGAAAACTAGTGTTGGAGTTTAGTTTACAATGTGTGAATTTGAGCATGAAATTAACCGTTTTGCCAATTGTGTGATGTAGGTGTGTCGGTGCGTTAAGAGTTTAGGAAATTTGTTAAAAGTATTGAAAAAATTGTCATAGCGATTGTAAAAAACTGTAAAAGCGCTATATAAATAAAGTTGACTTGACTTGAGACATATAAGTGATAATAAGCCCTGATGAATAAAGCTCTGTCAGATCCGTGAGGACAGCACAGACAGCACGAATCCCAGCTAAAGGTGTTCTTCCCTGCTCCTGTTCCCTTCTCGTCTCTCAGCGAACGGTCCTGTCCAATAAAGGTGGAAAAAAACAATGTCACAAAAAAAGAAAGAAAAAATATTTTCTATAATGGAGTCTTGAAAGAGATAATAAAGACAATAAAGAGATCTCCCATGTTTCTTGTTTCTCATTTTGCACTCCTCAGTCGTGTCTACGTGTTTTATTTCTCTTAAGGAATTTGAGGAGAAACATCTGAGACACTGTTGATTCTACAGGGAGAGATAAATGAGAATCACAACTAAGTCTCATGAGCTTAGGAAGAGCAAACACTTGAGCAATGAATTTTTTCTTATGAGTATTAGAAACAAAGTATAAATGGACTCTGATAACAAACCCTTCTGTCTCTTTATCTCAAACAGTAAATGTGATTTATGCTGTGTTGTGATAAATGTCCGGCCCTTGCGTGTGTTTCCGTGTCTGTTTCCTGTTTCAGTGTGTTGATGATAAGTGTTTCATAAACTGTGTCCAGAATCATTCATAACTGTAGATGAGTCTGCGACACATCTCGCATTCCTGTGAGGAGAGACAGATCAATCAGACAGACAGGCAGAGCAATCAGACAGACAGACAGATCAATCAGACAGACAGATCAATCAGACAGACAGACAGAGCAATCAGACAGACAGACAGATCAATCAGACAGACAGACAGAGCAATCAGACAGACAGACAGAGCAATCAGACAGACAGACAGAGCAATCAGACAGACAGGCAGAGCAATCAGACAGACAGGCAGATCAATCAGACAGACAGACAGAGCAATCAGACAGACAGACAGATCAATCAGACAGACAGGCAGATCAATCAGACAGACAGACAGAGCAATCAGACAGACAGACAGATCAATCAGACAGACAGGCAGATCAATCAGACAGACAGACAGAGCAATCAGACAGACAGACAGATCAATCAGACAGACAGGCAGATCAATCAGACAGACAGACAGATCAATCAGACAGACAGGCAGATCAATCAGACAGACAGACAGATCAATCAGACAGACAGGCAGATCAATCAGACAGACAGACAGAGCAATCAGACAGACAGACAGATCAATCAGACAGACAGGCAGATCAATCAGACAGACAGACAGAGCAATCAGACAGACAGACAGAGCAATCAGACAGACAGACAGATCAATCAGACAGACAGGCAGATCAATCAGACAGACAGACAGATCAATCAGACAGACAGGCAGAGCAATCAGACAGACAGGCAGATCAATCAGACAGACAGACAGAGCAATCAGACAGACAGACAGATCAATCAGACAGACAGGCAGATCAATCAGACAGACAGACAGAGCAATCAGACAGACAGACAGATCAATCAGACAGACAGGCAGAGCAATCAGACAGACAGGACAGATCAATCAGACAGACAGACAGATCAATCAGACAGACAGACAGAGCAATCAGACAGACAGGCAGATCAATCAGACAGACAGGCAGAGCAATCAGACAGACAGGCAGAGCAATCAGACAGACAGACAGAGCAATCAGACAGACAGATCAATCAGACAGACAGGCAGATCAATCAGACAGACAGACAGAGCAATCAGACAGACAGGCAGAGCAATCAGACAGACAGACAGAGCAATCAGACAGACAGGCAGAGCAATCAGACAGACAGGCAGATCAATCAGACAGACAGACAGAGCAATCAGACAGACAGACAGATCAATCAGACAGACAGACAGATCAATCAGACAGACAGACAGAGCAATCAGACAGACAGACAGATCAATCAGACAGACAGGCAGAGCAATCAGACAGACAGGCAGAGCAATCAGACAGACAGACAGATCAATCAGACAGACAGGCAGATCAATCAGACAGACAGGCAGAGCAATCAGACAGACAGATCAATCAGACAGACAGGCAGAGCAATCAGACAGGCAGAGCAATCAGACAGACAGGCAGAGCAATCAGACAGACAGGCAGAGCAATCAGACAGACAGACAGAGCAATCAGACAGATCAATCAGACAGACAGACAGAGCAATCAGACAGACAGACAGACAGACAGACAGACAGATCAATCAGACAGACAGACAGACAGATAGACAGACAGAGCAATCAGAGAGACAGGCAGACAGACAACAGACAGGCAGAGCAATCAGATTGAGCAGCTGTCAATCACACACACCGCCTTCAATCACACACACCGCCTTCAATCACACACACCGCCTTCAATCACACACACCGCCTTCAATCACACACACGCCTTCAATCACACACAATCACACACACCGCCTTCAATCACACACACACCGCTTCAATCACACACACACGCCTTCAATCACACACACCGCCTTCAATCACACACACACGCCTTCAATCACACACACCGCCTTCAATCACACACACCGCCTTCAATCACACACACCGCCTTCAATCACACACACCGCCTTCAATCACACACACCAATCACACACACCGCCTTCAATCACACACACACGCCTTCAATCACACACACCGCCTTCAATCACACACACCGTCTTCAATCACACACACACACCGCCTTCAATCACACACACCTTCAATCACACACACACACTTCAATCACACACCGCCTTCAATCACACACACACCTTCAATCACACACACCGCCTTCAATCACACACACACCGCCTTCAATCACACACACCGCCTTCAATCACACACACCGCCTTCAATCACACACACCGCCTTCAATCACACACACCGCTTCAATCACACACACCGCCTTCAATCACACACACCTT
>CM040917.1:132500-145000 GCA_023029165.1 Gobiocypris rarus
TAGCCATGCTTCCTAATGATATCTCCCAGTGGTAGCCATGCTTCCTGATGATATCTCCCAGTGGTAGCCATGCTTCCTGATGATATCTCCCAGTGGTAGCCATGCTTCCTAATGATATCTCCCAGTGGTAGCCATGCTTCCTAATGATATCTCCCAGTGGTAGCCATGCTTCCTAATGATATCTCCCAGTGGTAGCCATGCTTCCTAATGATATCTCCCAGTGGTAGCCATGCTTCCTAATGATATCTCCCAGTGGTAGCCATGCTTCCTAATGATATCTCCCTGTGGTAGCCATGCTTCCTAATAATATCTCCCAGTGGTAGCCATGCTTTCTAATGATATCTCCCAGTGGTAGCCATGCTTCCTAATGATATCTCCCAGTGGTAGCCATGCTTCCTAATGATATCTCCCAGTGGAAGCCATGCTTCCTAATGATATCTCCCAGTGGTAGCCATGCTTCCTAATAATATCTCCCAGTGGTAGCCATGCTTCCTAATAATATCTCCCAGTGGTAGCCATGCTTCCTAATGATATCTCCCAGTGGTAGCCATGCTTCCTAATGATATCTCCCAGTGGTAGCCATGCTTCCTAATGATATCTCCCAGTGGTAGCCATGCTTCCTAATAATATCTCCCAGTGGTAGCCATGCTTCCTAATGATATCTCCCAGTGGTAGCCATGCTTCCTAATGATATCTCCCAGTGGTAGCCATGCTTCCTAATGATATCTCCCAGTGGTAGCCATGCTTCCTAATGATATCTCCCAGTGGTAGCCATGCTTCCTAATAATATCTCCCAGTGGTAGCCATGCTTCCTAATGATATCTCCCAGTGGTAGCCATGCTTCCTAATGATATCTCCCAGTGGTAGCCATGCTTCCTAATGATATCTCCCAGTGATAGCCATGCTTCCTAATGATATCTCCCAGTGGTAGCCATGCTTCCTAATGATATCTCCCAGTGATAGCCATGCTTCCTAATGATATCTCCCAGTGGTAGCCATGCTTCCTAATGATATCTCCCAGTGGTAGCCATGCTTCCTAATGATATCTCCCAGTGGTAGCCATGCTTCCTAATAATATCTCCCAGTGGTAGCCATGCTTCCTAATGATATCTCCCAGTGGTAGCCATGCTTCCTAATAATATCTCCCAGTGGTAGCCATGCTTCCTAATGATATCTCCCAGTGGTAGCCATGCTTCCTAATGATATCTCCCAGTGGTAGCCATGCTTCCTAATGATATCTCCCAGTGGTAGCCATGCTTCCTAATAATATCTCCCAGTGGTAGCCATGCTTCCTAATGATATCTCCCAGTGGTAGCCATGCTTCCTAATGATATCTCCCAGTGGTAGCCATGCTTCCTAATGATATCTCCCAGTGGTAGCCATGCTTCCTAATGATATCTCCCAGTGGTAGCCATGCTTCCTAATAATATCTCCCAGTGGTAGCCATGCTTCCTAATAATATCTCCCAGTGGTAGCCATGCTTCCTAATGATATCTCCCAGTGGTAGCCATGCTTCCTAATGATATCTCCCAGTGGTAGCCATGCTTCCTAATGATATCTCCCAGTGGTAGCCATGCTTCCTAATGATATCTCCCAGTGGTAGCCATGCTTCCTGATGATATCTCCCAGTGGTAGCCATGCTTCCTAATGATATCTCCCAGTGGTAGCCATGCTTCCTAATGATATCTCCCAGTGGTAGCCATGCTTCCTAATGATATCTCCCAGTGGTAGCCATGCTTCCTAATGATATCTCCCAGTGGTAGCCATGCTTCCTAATGATATCTCCTGTGGTAGCCATGCTTCCTAATAATATCTCCCAGTGGTAGCCATGCTTTCTAATGATATCTCCCAGTGGTAGCCATGCTTCCTAATGATATCTCCCAGTGGTAGCCATGCTTCCTAATGATATCTCCCAGTGGAAGCCATGCTTCCTAATGATATCTCCCAGTGGTAGCCATGCTTCCTAATAATATCTCCCAGTGGTAGCCATGCTTCCTAATAATATCTCCCAGTGGTAGCCATGCTTCCTAATGATATCTCCCAGTGGTAGCCATGCTTCCTAATGATATCTCCCAGTGGTAGCCATGCTTCCTAATAATATCTCCCAGTGGTAGCCATGCTTCCTTATAATATCTCCCAGTGGTAGCCATGCTTCCTAATGATATCTCCCAGTGGTAGCCATGCTTCCTAATAATATCTCCCAGTGGTAGCCATGCTTCCTAATGATATCTCCCAGTGGTAGCCATGCTTCCTAATGATATCTCCCAGTGGTAGCCATGCTTCCTAATGATATCTCCCAGTGGTAGCCATGCTTCCTAATGATATCTCCCAGTGGTAGCCATGCTTCCTAATGATATCTCCCAGTGGTAGCCATGCTTCCTAATGATATCTCCCAGTGGTAGCCATGCTTCCTAATGATATCTCCCAGTGGTAGCCATGCTTCCTAATGATATCTCCCAGTGGTAGCCATGCTTCCTAATGATATCTCCCAGTGGTAGCCATGCTTCCTAATGATATCTCCCAGTGGTAGCCATGCTTCCTAATGATATCTCCCAGTGGTAGCCATGCTTCCTAATGATATCTCCCTGTGGTAGCCATGCTTCCTAATAATATCTCCCAGTGGTAGCCATGCTTTCTAATGATATCTCCCAGTGGTAGCCATGCTTCCTAATGATATCTCCCAGTGGTAGCCATGCTTCCTAATGATATCTCCCAGTGGAAGCCATGCTTCCTAATGATATCTCCCAGTGGTAGCCATGCTTCCTAATAATATCTCCCAGTGGTAGCCATGCTTCCTAATGATATCTCCCAGTGATAGCCATGCTTCCTAATGATATCTCCCAGTGGTAGCCATGCTTCCTAATGATATCTCCCAGTGGTAGCCATGCTTCCTAATGATATCTCCCAGTGGTAGCATATACAGGGTGAAGAGCAACGGTCCTAACACTGAGCCTTGCGGTACTCCATACTGAACTTGTGATCGGTGTGACATCTCTTCATTTACTGCTACAAACTGATAACGGTCAGATAGGTATGATTTAAACCATGCCAATGCAGTTCCACTAATGCCTACATAATCCTCGAGTCTATTCAAAAGAATATTGTGATCGATAGTGTCGAATGCAGCGCTAAGATCGAGTAACACTAACAGAGATACAAACACGATCAGATGATAAGAGTAAATCATGTGTAACTCTGATGAGAGCAGTCTCAGTACTATGATACGCTCTAAATCCTGACTGGAAATCCTCACAGATGCCATTTCTTTCTTCCAGCTGCGCTCCATTTTTCTGGCTGCTGTTTTAAGGGCCCGAGTGTGCTCGTTTGTCTGTCTGTCTATCTATCTTTCTGTCTCTGTCTCTTTCTGTCTGTCTCTCTGTCTTGTCTTTCTGTCTGTCTGTCTCTGTCCATCTTTCTGTCTGTCTATCTGTCTTGTTTGTCTGTTTGTCCGTCTGTCTGTCTGTCTGTCTGTTTGTTTGTCTGTCTGCTTGTCTGTATCTGCCCGTCTGTCTGTCTGTTTGTCTGTCTGCTTGTCTGTCTCTGCCCGTCTGTCTGTCTGCTTGTCTGTCTCTGCCCGTCTGTCTGTCTGTCTGTCTGTTTGTCTGTCTATGCCCGTCTGTCTGTTTGTCTGTCTGTCTGTTTGTCTGTCTCTGCCCGTCTGTCTGTCTGTCTGTCTGTCTGTTTGTCTGTCTCTGCCCGTCTGTCTGTCTGCTTGTCTGTCTGCCCGTCTGTCTGTCTGTCTGTCTGTCTGTCTGTCTGTCTGTTTGTTTGTCTGTCTGCTTGTCTGTCTCTGCCCGTCTGTCTGTTTGTCTGTCTGTCTGTTTGTCTGTCTCTGCCCGTCTGTCTGTCTGTCTGTTTGTCTGTCTCTGCCCGTCTGTCTGTCTGTCTGTCTCTCTGTCTGTTTAGGGGGAAAGAGCTTTACTGTGACAGTGGCAGTGATTTTTCAGCCTGTTGATGAATGTCTGTGCTGTCAGTCCGAGCACAGGCGCTCTTCGTGATTGATAGTCGTTTAAATCAGCACTTTTCATTTTATTGATTATGCGTGCAACTGCATATGCTGTCGGTTTCATTTTTATTGTCTGTCAGACGCTCCACGTCAAGGGTTTGTGGATTTGCAGACCAGGGCTGCATTTCCTTAAAGCATGGTAAGCCTAAGTAGATTTTAGATCTCTTGCCACCAATAGCTTCAGAGAAAGTTCACAAAGCTTTAGAGAAACGCAGTCCCGCTCTGAGAGGAATATTTAATGACCTCCACTGGCTTTGTCTATTCCAGCTGGACCTAAACCAAATGTCAGACTTTTCAAAATCTCCTTTTTCAAAAGTCCTTGCAGACGACAGGACCTGTGGAAAGTTCGGTGGGTAACGTACAGTCAAATCCAGGTGGGATGTGATGGACTGTGGGATACACACACGCTGTTTGATCAGCTCAGTTAGGCTGTGCTCATCACACAGATGTTCAACCATAGAAGAAGGGTCATTGTTATTCACACTGAAACACTGCACTGCTCGACTGATCCCGTCCAGCACCACATCAGAGCAGATTTATCCTATAGGACATTTGCAGATTTGTGTATGATACATGTCCTGTTGTTTTTCCCAGGAAGCGAAGCTGCGAGAGCTGCTGGACGTGGGGACTCTGGAGGGGAAAATGGAGAACCGGACGCTCACGGTGGTCAGCGCTTTGGACATGGTCAACATCAACTACCTGAACTTTGTGGCCTTTCATGAAGCGGTGGCCAAGGTAACACTGCTCCAACACTGGGAAAAAGAAAGACACAAGATATCAAACTAAACGATAACCAGGACCGTACGAGTGTGAATCCTGCCAAACGTTCAGTGTCTTCCTTTTTAAATGACACACTCCCTACACAATTCATTTTCAAAATATCAATATTTAGCCTTAGGAGAAGTTATGAGATTTAATCTGTCAAAAAAACGAGCGGATGCCCCATGACCTGCAAACGCGAGCAAGGTTTTATCATCTGATTCACTTCATCAGAGACACAAACACCACTGGAAGAAAACAAATCCGAATGGATGTCATGATATTTATGATGATTCTCTCGAGTCGCATTAATGATGTGTCTGGAACGAGTGGTTTGAAGGCCAGGTTTGCTGTGTGTTCAGGAGTGGGCCGAGGAGCTCTTCAGCCTGGCGTCGAACCTGCTGGCGCAGAACATGTGCAGGGAATCCTGTCTGGAGAAGCTGTGAGTGTGTCCTGTTCCTCACACATGACCACCCACTTCACACCACACATGCTTCTCATTTCACACACTAACAGTAGTAACAGTGAGGGCTTGAATGAGTGGAGAATGAAGCATTGATGAAATGTTCATGTGGAGACCTTCACGTAACTTCTGTCCGGACGCTGCTCTAATCCGTTTATCCGTCTGTCCGACAGAAGCGTCCGCTGGTTGAGTATTAACTGCATCTGCTCAGCCGTTGCATAGCGACAGCATGACTACAATCCCACGATGCCGTTCTCTCACACCTGACTATAAATCAGGACGTCTGTGACTTTGGCCTCGCCACACAAGTGGGAAAGAGTTCGGCTGCATTAATTATTTGCAGAAAGCCACTTCCTACTGAATGGTTAATGAAAACATGTTGCACATGGACTATTTTTAGACATGATACCTGTAGTTTTGACAGGCTTCGATACCAACACAATGCATTCTGGGATGGGAGTGGAACAGTGTGGGAAATGTACATGCCTACACACACACTCACACTTTTGATTAGACTTCATGTTTTGACTTTTACATTTATCTGATTGCAGAAATGAATCATATCATCTGAAAAGTATAGAGTTAAAACACAAGAGCCAGTTTTTTTCTTCACTTTGGTACTATTTTCACAAGTATGGTGTACTTTTTCAAAACTCTTTGTACAAAAATCCAAAGTGATCACATTTGTAACAAAGTTGCACATATTTTCAGTCCACATAATCATTGTTTTAAACACAAGATTATTGTAATATGTACTGAGAACATTTAGTTTAATCATCGAAACACACCGGTATGATCCGAAGCGGCGCTTTAAATAGCTGCGGCCCGGAGGCTTGCTCCAAACACATTTCGTTGCAGTGTACTTGAACATATGTCATGACACTGAACTTGAATCTGAATCTAATCTAATCTTCTATCAATTTAGTACTTTTAACAATCGGTTCATTCAACAGCAAACAATGCGAGACAGTTTCGAATCCCCCCGTTGCTGAATTAGGGTTAGGGTTAGGGTTAGTAACACTGGCTACAGATGCCTCATTAGACAATACGCTTACATTACCTAACTTATGTAACTGAATCCATAATGTTTGTAATAGTATCTATTCAGTGTGTTATCAAAAGTTTAAATCATGTATTAAACTAAACGAGAGGAGATTTTTACACCTTGCTTGTGAAAATAGTACCAAAATGAATAAAAAACCCTGTAAATATCTTCAGTGTAACGGCGTTACCAGTTCGTTGCTAGCATTTGCCCTCCGGTTCTGTCCGTTTGTGTTTCATGCAGTCGTTCTGTTCTTCACAGATACACAAAACTGACGTTAATGTCGACGGCCGAGGGCGGGATTTCTGTGAGAAAGTAAGTTTGTTCCACCTGTGCCATATCTGTGAAAGCACAGACGCTCCTCAGCATGTCTGTACAGATGCTGTCCATGTCTTCCAGTATCCTCCGCCTGATCCCTGTGGACAGACGGCGAGTGGAAAACGCTCTGGAGGTCTGCGGCCTGCCGACTGCTCGAGTAAGACAAACTTCAGCCTTCTCCGCAAACCAGATTAAATCATGATTGTTCTTATCTTTAATAGACAGATGAAAGGTAAAAGCTCCTAGTTTTGTTTGTGACTATATCTTTTATATAATGTTTACATTGTTACCTAGGAATCGCTTCATTTTCTATAGAGCGGCGCAGCAAAAACTCGTTCAGACATTATCTAACCCTTCTTCTGCTCCCACAGGGCGACTCCATTCCTCAGGACAGATTTACGCCCAGCGTATACCGACAGCTGCTGAACAACATCTGTCCGCGGAACGACATCGACACCATCTTCTCAGAAATGTCAGTTCTCTTCCTGTTGCTTTCTAAGGCTGAATCTCCCACCTCATCATCTACAGACCGATCGCCAGAAGGGCCCGTAGAATAAAAAGAACAAAACATGAACCTGAAACACAGCACTTGATCAAATGTAAAGCCACAGAAGTTCTCAGACTAAACAAACCAGATGTGTTTCTGTATTCACCCATCAGCTCGCACTCGCTGTAATATTTGCACATTCTGCTGTGAATGGAACAGAGCTTCCCAATCTGATGTCTGATCCATCACAACACGTGAAGTTAAACATATTTGTGATGTGGTAGAAATGAATTGGAATTATAAATGGCCTTAATCACGTTTTAATGTCCCCTTTAAACATTCAAGACCTGAAATAATGTTGAATATTGACGTGTGGATGAATGGACGGATCATGACAGGCTAAATGCCAATGATTTGTGATTCGGTGATTTGTGAAGTTGTTTTAGAGATGGGGCTTTTTTCATTCAATTCATGAATTATTCTCAATAAGACCTGAAATGCACAAGAAATCCAATGAAGTTACATGTATGTGGTCATGAATGGCCTCTTTCTGTGTGTGTCTGATGCGCAGCGGCGCTAAGATCCGGCCGTACCTCACCGTGGAGCAGATGACCGACTTCCTGAACAACAAACAGAGAGACCCGCGTCTGAACGAGATCCTGTACCCGCCCCTCAGAGCCGAGCAAGTGCAGGGATTGGTGGACAAATCGAGCCTGACACCATGCTTTCACAAAGAGGTTTGCGTTTTCATCTGTCAGTCAATCTGCTGTTTGATTCCTGAAAAATGATCAATGCCTATATAAGTTGAACAGAATGTTTTCTTTATGAATAAAAGAGTTTGATGTCGTGGCGGTCAGAACCACAAACTGACTCTCTCCGGTCCGTCTGCAACATTACAGCCGTGAGCTCATTAACATATGACCTCTGTGATGTGAACTACACCAATCACAAACGAGCTCATTTACATATCACAGTGACAAAGAGTGTGTTTACCTGTAAGAAGGAGATCAGTAGATCGTGTAAATGTGTATGTTACGAGCCATAAAGGATGCGTCTCTGCTGAATATGGTCTGTGTGTTTAAAGGCTGTAGTCTTCCTCGTGCTCCTCCTTCTCCAGTTGTGAGCGCGATGCATTAATGAAGTCTTCTCCACGGTGTTCCCTCACGAGGCTGGAAAGGTGAACGCTCCGCTGAGATGAAAGTCACCCTTTGCTGCCTCATTAGAGGAAGCCGTGCGGATGTCAGAGGAAGAACTGTGTTAATTAGGCAGTGGGAGTCTACAGAGGGCATGGCAGGATTAATTAGCGTAAAGTGGCCAGAGGGACGGCGGGACGTTCCATGCGCTAGACTTTCCTTGAGAGAGAACCGGGAAGCGGCCGGCTCTATCCCAGCAGCTTGAGCTGTCACTTCTGCTGAACTCACGGAGGAACGCTCACAGCGTGGTGTGGTGGCATTCAGGGCTGCCCTGCTTCTTCAGATGAGATTACACAGATCATGTCTGTTCCTGGACCTGCTCCAAACACACCTCAAGTGTTCCTGATGATCTTTAATAACCGGTTCTGACGGTGCAGGAACAGAACTGAGAACGTGGGGATTAGAAGGGAACCATCCACGGGTCTGAAGGCTCATATCTGCCATCTTACACAGGATTGTTGATTTGGTTGTTTTGTGGTGCAGGGCAGATTTCGGTGGAGGGATTCGCCAGATATCTGAGCGGAGAAGAGAACAGTATCATCCCTCCAGAGAAGCTGGACCAGAGTGAAGACATGACGCTGCCGCTCTCACATTACTTCATCAACTCCTCACACAACACCTACCTCACAGGTCAGCCAATCAGACGACTCACACAACACCTACCTCACAGGTCAGCCAATCAGACGACTCACACAACACCTACCTCACAGGTCAGCCAATCAGACGACTCACACAACACCTGCCTCACAGGTCAGCCAATCAGACGACTCACACAACACCTGCCTCACAGGTCAGCCAATCAGACGACTCACACAACACCTACCTCACAGGTCAGCCAATCAGACGACTCACACAACACCTGCCTCACAGGTCAGCCAATCAGACGACTCACACAACACCTACCTCACAGGTCAGCCAATCATACGACTCACACAACACCTACCTCACAGGTCAGCCAATCAGACGACTCACACAACACCTGCCTCACAGGTCAGCCAATCAGACGACTCACACAACACCTGCCTCACAGGTCAGCCAATCAGACGACTCACACAACACCTACCTCACAGGTCAGCCAATCAGACGACTCACACAACACCTGCCTCACAGGTCAGCCAATCAGACGACTCACACAACACCTACCTCACAGGTCAGCCAATCAGACGACTCACACAATACCTGCCTCACAGGTCAGCCAATCAGACGACTCACACAACACCTACCTCACAGGTCAGCCAATCAGACGACTCACACAACACCTACCTCACAGGTCAGCCAATCAGACGACTCACACAACACCTGCCTCACAGGTCAGCCAATCAGACGACTCACACAACACCTGCCTCACAGGTCAGCCAATCAGACGACTCACACAACCCCTACCTCACAGGTCAGCCAATCAGACGACTCACACAACACCTACCTCACAGGTCAGCCAATCAGACGACTCACACAACACCTACCTCACAGGTCAGCCAATCAGACAACTCACACAACACCTACCTCACAGGTCAGCCAATCAGACGACTCACACAACACCTACCTCACAGGTCAGCCAATCAGACGACTCACACAACACCTGCCTCACAGGTCAGCCAATCAGACGACTCACACAACACCTACCTCACAGGTCAGCCAATCAGACGACTCACACAACTCAGAATGTCCAAACGTGTTTCATGGGGATTGTATATACTGTAAGATTTCTGTAAAGATATCTTGTCAGCTGAACATCCAGCATGTTGTTAAACAGCAGTACGATTCTGTCCCTCATAGCTTCATTGATCTCAGCTTTACAGTGAACTCCTCCAGAAGCTTCTGGTCCATAAGGTCATTCTCTGAACAGAATATCTTCCTCTTATGAGTATGTGTTTAGAGAGAATGTGTCTCTTTGGTCAGCAGAGGTGGACGCTGCACAGCGCTGGTCCGTTTGCAGTGAAGGGAACCACACAAACCACAGCCGTCAGGGATTTACTTTGGGTTCTGAATGTGCAGATGAGACCAAATGCTCATAAATATCCCAATAACCCTCAATGTCTATCAATGGTGGTTTGAACAGATGATCCAGCAGGAATGTTGTTTCAGATGCTAATCCGCCTAGAATTAGCCGTTTCGGAGAAGATGGACTGACTCAAATATCCTGACGGTTTTTGCACTTAGTTGTAGAATTATGATATTAATGTCCGTATGATTTGCGCTAATGGCCGTACTTCAGTTAGACTCGGTTTCAGCACTTACACTCACATTTACAATAAAACACGAGATGTCTTAATAATGCAGTTCTGTCAATTATCCCAATCAGACAGGAAGTCCATAATCACTCAGAAATGTGGTTCCTGTACTGCAACCCACCTTCACGAAAGGCTTTGCATTGCATTTCTTCTCAGCTGATGTGCAGGTGTAATGGATTAAGAACTGTGTGCTGACCTGCTCTGTGTCCGCAGCGGGTCAGCTGGCCGGAAACTCCTCGGTGGAGATCTACCGGCAGGTCCTGCTGTCCGGCTGCCGCTGTGTGGAGCTGGACTGCTGGAAGGGCCGGACCGCCGATGAGGAGCCGCTGATCACACACGGCTTCACCATGACCTCCGAGATCTCCTTCAAGGTACCTAACCCTGACATTGCAGGTTGGAGTTGATATTTAACAGAAGCTTTAGGAGCCGTGAGGAAGATGTGAAGGCAGGAAAGAGGCAGATATACAGACCCAGGATATGTAATGTTGAAAGCAAATGGTTATTGATTAGAATCCGTGACCTGTGTTGGACTGGTGTGTTTCCCTGAGATGCTGGGAGAGACTCCAGCCTTCAGTTTGTACACAGTCTGAATTCTGTTGAGGAAGAACAGGGATAAAGCTTGCCAGAACACACTAGTCCTGTATCTGGAGTATGAAGAGACAGATGTGTCATCGTTCTCTGCGGCACATGATCACACAGATAAAGCCGACTGTCCTTCAGTTGGGGTGTGATTTCCATCATGACCAACGGTTTCAGAGGAGCTTCTCGTGTTTTCAGGAGGTGATTGAGGCCATAGCAGAGACTGCCTTCAAGACGTCCCCGTTCCCGGTCATCCTGTCCTTTGAGAACCACGTGGACTCGTAAGTGCCAAAGCTCTTTTCACATCGTTCACACATTACAATAATATAAATGCTCAAAGTCTCTCTCTCTCACTGTCTCTCTGTTTGTGTCTCAGTCCTAAACAGCAGGCCAAGATGGCAGAGTATTGCCGATCGATATTTGGAGATGCATTGCTCACAGACTCACTGGAGAAATATCCTGTGAGTGAAAAAACAGATCACACACACACTCACACACACACACACACACACACACACACACACACACACACACACACACACACACACACACACACACACACACACACACACACACACACACACACACACACTACCCATCACAGGAGACTGCGCAGTTTACTTTCTGTGAAAAACCTCATCCTGTGTGATTTATAAGCATTTTGAAAAGTGAGGACATGGGCCTCTTTTTGTAATACCTGTGTCATACCCATGTCATTATACACATTTGTGTCCTGATATTTCACAAAAACATACACACACACACACACACACACACACACACACACACACACACACACACACACACACACATACAATCACACACACACATACACACACACACACATCACACACACACACACACACACACACACACACACACACACACACACACTCACACACACACACACACACTCACACACACACACACACACACACACACACACACACACACACACACACACACACACACACACACACACACACACACACACACACACACACACACACACACACACACACACACACACACACACACACACACACACACACACACACACACACACACACACACACACACACACACACACACACACACACACACCACACACACACACACACACACACACACACACACACACACACACACACACACACACACACACACACACACACAAACACACACACACACACACATGTTGTGTTTCCATGTTTTGTGGGAACATTCCATAGGCGTAATGCATTTTATACTGTACAAACGTATTTTCTATCCCCCTACACTGCCCCTAAACCTACCCATCACACACACACACACACACACACACACACACACACACACACACACACACACACGTACACAATCACAGACACACTTCATGAGAGCGATACTTCTCCTAAAAATTACCATTTTGTCATCGTTTAA
>CM040917.1:150000-185000 GCA_023029165.1 Gobiocypris rarus
TTCCGGTATTCCCGTACACGTCTCCTTCAGACTAGGATGAGGTATTTCACAGGTGCCTTTCCTACTCTCGGTCACGCCAGCTGTGATGTTATGAGCTGCCAGTGTCATGTTTAGACTCATTTTTCAGACACCAGTCGTGCCGGAGGATTTCCCGGAGCTTCCTCTTGGGGACGCAGCGCGAGCTACATGTGTAAACTGAGACGATTCAAAGCAGCTTTGCAGTGATAACAGGAAATGATTCAATGATGCAAACAGAAAGCTTTTCAGCTGTAGGTCAGTTCAGTGTTGATTAATTTCCGTTGTAAAGATCAAATATTAAATGAATTAATTGAATCTATAAAGCAGTTCTGCAGAAAACAGTGATCATCTCATACAGCAGCGTCAGTACAGTCAGATCAATAATACTGCTGAATATCAAGTGTCCAGAGGCGACAGTGCCAAGAACCCAAACTCATCAGTGACAGAATGGAGGAAAACCCTTGGGAGAATCCAGTCGCTCCAACAAACAAACACGGAGTGGTTAGGATTCAGGCTGCGTCACAAGGTGTCTTTTATCTTTTGTTAGAGATTCTTAACTCCTTCACACAGGTATAATAAACTACAGCTGAGCAGAATTTATCCCAAAGGAACGCGAGTCGACTCCTCAAACTACATGCCTCAAGTCTTCTGGAACGCCGGCTGTCAGCTCGTCGCTCTGAACTTCCAGACCATCGGTACCTTCAGTTCAGTTCGTTCAGATGTGTGTGGCTTTCTGTCTGTAGGCAGAACTCACTGCGTCCGGGAGTGAGGCCGAAGCAGAATCACCTGCTTGACCAAAGTTTAAATCTCTGAACTATCCTGTTGAAGTTAGTGAGGATGTCGGAGACTCGCTGGCTGCCAGGATGAGCTTTTATTCCAGGAGTGTCACGCTCTCCTGACATTGATCTAAGTGTGCATGAGTGCGTAATCTAAAGCTTTCCTACGGTTTGGATGTGTTCGTTTGTGCAGCTCCCTCGCTGCTGTCCTGCAGATGCATTTTGCTCATAGAAATGCTCTTTTCACATCTGTAAAGGAACATGACTCGGCTGTTGGTCTCATTATGGATTAGCCCTGATGTGCTTGATGAATCTCTGTGTGTGTGTGTGTGTGTGTGTGTGTGTGTGTGTGTGTGTGTGTGTGTGTGTGTGTGATCGGCAGATCTGCCCATGCAGCTGAATCTGGGCATATTCGAGTACAACGGGAAATGTGGCTACAGACTGAAGCCTGAGTTCATGAGACGGACAGACAAACAGTTTGACCCGTTCACACAGAGTACAGTAGACGGGATCGTAGCGCACACGCTCTCCGTGAAGGTGAGTGATGGGCTCAGGGCTGCAGATCCGCCTCTAATGTCTTAACTAGGGATGCTACAATATTTGCTGTAAGTTTCCTCTGGTTTGCAGCACAGATCAAGAAATTTACGTCATTTAAAAGGTTATTTTACTCAATTGGTCCACTTTTTGTTGGAGATATTTGTATGTACCGTTAAGAATCCATAAGACGGTCACGCAGTGTGTGCACCATAATTTTTCTCTTGTGCAAATCAGAAAGAAGTGAAGAACAAAAGAGAGAGAAGATATTCTGTCCTTATATGTCCTTAAACTGTGATTTTCCTGTTGGCGAACCCATGTTAAATTAAATTGCAAAATGGTTTGCAAAATAACCTGAAGTCAGAATTGATTTACAGAACTTGTTGAGGTGCATGTGTGCTCTGACGGGGGCTGGAATATTGAACATCAATAAGAGTATGATATTATCTGAGATAACTAGAATCTGGTTCTTTACAAATGTGTTTATAAGTTGTTGGAGACGAGATGTTATGAAATAGAGGGCAGCTCCTATGATCTGTGCATTTACAGTATTACTGCAGAACACTAACTCGATCGAAAGGCTCGTTTGGTTTCCAGCCGGTGAGTCTCGAATGTTCAGATGTTCATCTCAATGCTTCATTACTTTCTGCCAAATCCAGCAGATTGAGAGTGAATTTCTGGGATCTTCCACACAGAATTGAATGAGGTTCCCGTGTCTTTAACAGATCATATCCGGTCAGTTCCTGTCTGAAAAGAGAGTCAGTGTTTACGTGGAGGTGGAAATGTACGGCCTGCCGGTGGACACCAAACGGAAAGCGTTTAAGACCAAGACGTCGCAAAGCAATGCCGTCAATCCAGTGTGGGATGAAGAGCCAATGGTCTTCAAGAGGGTCCGTCTCAATGCTGTGACAAACACGAACCCATCAGGCAGATGTTGCATGATTCAGGCTGATGATCCGTTTGTTTCAGGTGGTCCTTCCCACACTCGCGTCATTGAGGATAGCCGTGTACGAAGACAACGGAAGATGCATCGGCCATCGCATCATCCCAGTGTGTGCCATCCGACCTGGCAAGTCTCTGTTTGTTTTCTCTTGATGTGAAACAGCGTTGCGCTGCAGTGGCTGATGGGTAAAGACTCTGTGCTGCAGGATATCATTACATCAGTCTGAGGAATGAGAAGAACAATGCCCTGACGCTGTCGTCCGTGTTCGTCTACACTGAGGTCAAGGACTACGTCCCAGACACCTTTGCAGGTACGAGAGCCAAACGATTCTGACATGTTGTTGTACGTTGAGACTCGCATCTACACATGAGCGCTTCTGAAAGAGTTCTGCACATGTCCTGACTGTGTTTGTGGTGTCAGATGTGATCGAGGCTCTGTCCAATCCCATCCTGTATGTCAGTCTGATGGAACAGAGAGCCAATCAGCTGGCGGCTCTGACGCAGGAGGAGGAGGAGGCTGACGTAGAGCAGGTGAGCGAGCTCAGGTGTGTTCACCTGTTCAACACTGACCCCGAGTGACGTAAAGATGCCAGCAACCTCGTGGCGTGTTGCAGTTTTCCTTCAGATGTTTCCCACAGAGAATGAAGCGCAGTGACAGGCCGACAGAGCTGGCTATCCAGCCTGAATTAAACAAGCAGTCGGAAACACAGGCGCTTCTGTTTGTCTGAGCGGCTCTGCATGTGTGATGAAGATGATGAAGATGATGATTTATCTATGGGCAGCATAGGGCTGAAACAAATACTGGACAAATACTGTTGTTGTTGAATAGTCGTTTGATGTCCCAGGGCTAATGCGCGGCGTGTTTTGACCAGAGGGGGCGCTGTAGATCAGCTGGAGCGTTTTATGACATCATCTACAGCTCAAGATCCTCCACATCCACTCCCTCAGAGATGGAAACGCTGGTCAGATTCAGTCACACCAGTGTCGATCCACTCACGCTGTCACATTAAATGTTTTTGTCTTTTTTTCCAGTTGATGAACAAAAACATTGACAGCCAATCAGAAAGAGCTCAAGCATTTAAAGCAACAGACTATAAAACGGCAGTGCTTATAATATACAGATATTGTACGCTGGCGTGGATGCTGATATATTTATTGTTATAGTTATCTTTATAGTTATTGTTCTTGGTGTGAACAAGCCTTTATATCAAAACCCTTGGGAGAATCCAGACTCAGTCGCTCCAACAAACAAACACGGAGCGGTTATGATTCAGACCGAGCTCGACTGTTGAATTTGGTTAAAGTCTTTGTGTTAGCTTGTGAAGTTGGGAACTTGTTTCTCTAGTGTGTGTGTGTGTGTGTGTGTGTGTGTGTGATTCTGGTGTGTTGTTAAAGTGCAGTTCAGTTGCCAGGCGTGTCTCTGTCTCTATGACGACAGGCGTGTTCTCTGAGTCTGCATGTGTCAGTACTTCTCTCATATAGCTGACATAATTAGAAAATGATGCTTTTTCAGCTCTAGAAATAACTTTTCCCCATATATCAGTCAGAATCCTGGTTCTTCAATAAGGGTGACAGCAGGGTGTTTAGGTTGAGGTTTTGGGAGTCTTCTGTGTCAGTCGAGGTGAGCGCTCACCGCTCCAGATCAGCCATGCTCAGAGTGGGGTACCATCGGTGTGTTTACACGCTCTGGACAGACATGCAGGTATGATCCTTTTCATGATACGGCGTGGTTTCATACGCGTGATGCAGAATAAACTGGCTGAAGCTTGATTTCTGGGAAGACGGTAGGATGAGGCATAACATAGACGTTTATTTGACATTGATTTTTCTGTATTCAGGGTTCTTTTTGTTCTCAGCATTAGTAACAGTCCAGGATACACCACTGTAGTTTTCAGTCCCAGAAAAGACCATAAAAACATATGATATATTATAGTATATTAGTTTCTGGTTCTTCTTTGGTTCATTATGAGTTCTATAAAATTAGTAAATATTATTCTGCAGTCGTCATAAATGAATGACCCGTCCCGCGTTCATGATTCAGTTCTTCCTCACGTCACGTCTTGATGTTTGGTCTGCTTCTGATCGGTGCAGGTGAATGGAGTTGGAGAAGTGGTGTCAGAGGTCACGGCTGATCCGAACCCGGCCGCAGAGAACGGGCTGAACCACGTCAGCATCTCGCCCAAACCCTCCGTGGTCAGTCAGCAGACGTCGTCCTCAGGTGTGTGCCGCTGTATTATCAGGTGTGTGCCGCGGTACCATCACCAGCTCACCGCCTCTGTGTGTGTGTGTGTGTGTGTGTGTGTGTGTGTGTGTGTGTGTGTGTGTGTGTGTGTGTGTGTGTGTGTGTGTGTGTGTGTGTGTTTCAGGCTCGGTCAGACCGGCTGTGCGCCCCGAGGATGTCGTTCAGAGTGTTTTAACAGGTACGGGTTTGATCTGATCTCAGGGTTCAATGGGTCAGAAGATCAGATCACCAGAGACGGATGTAAACCTTCAGAAGGGCTCCTTACACACACAAATTAACTCAGTCTGCTTTATTTCTCCAGCACTTTAAATAGTACAGAGAGTTTCACAGCCACTTCAGTGATAACACACACTTAGATTCTGCTGTGTTTGTGTGTGTGTGTGTGTGTGTGTATGTGTGTGTGTGTGTGTGCGTGCGTGTGTGTGTGTGACAGAGGTGGACGCTCAGACTGTAGATGAACTGAAACAGCTGAAGGGTTACTCGAGGGAGCAGAAGAGGCAGTACAAAGAATTAAAGGAACTCATGAAGAAACACAACAAGAAAACCAATGAGTTGATCAACGAACACGCGTCCGCTCAGAAGCAGCAGCAGAGCGTGTTCCTGCGGCGCCGGTCGTCCCTGCAGAAGAGGTGAGTCCCTGCGGCCGGCCCGGTCTGCGCTGGTCCTGGAGCAGTGCTGTCTGACGCTGGTGTCCCTGCAGGAGCGGCTGTGATCCGGATCTGATGGCGCTGGAGCAGGAGAGGTGTCAGAAGCTCAGTGAACTGAAGCAGACGCAGCAGCAGCAGCTCCTCACGCTGAGACAGGAGCAGTTCTACAGCGAGAAGTACCTCAAGAGAGAGCACGTCCGGCTGGTAAACACCGTCTGACGCTTATAGGATACGCAGGGCAAATAAAGAGACTGGGATGCTTGTTTAATGTGTTATAATTTGAGTGGTAATGCTGGGTTTCTGTGGGAATTCGCGCTTCCGCCGTTGGTCTTTGCGTCATTACGTCAAGTCTGTACACATAAAGGAGTTCGGCTATAGGCTATAGGGCTGGGCGATATCTAAAAAAAAGTTTATCTTGATATACATTGTCAACATTTTTATGATATTCAATATATATCTCGATATGTTCGCTTTTAAAGACCTGTGATTCCGGTGAATGCCAGCCACACACACTCCTCAACATCAGATTCAACCAACCCACATTAGGATCAACGAATAACTGCAATTACAGGTTTCAAACGGAGATTACGGACCGCACGCTTTAAAAGACTACCCTTCATCACATTATAATGGCTAGGGCTAGTGTGAACACAGTCGATGTTTGTGAGTTTCATCATGGAGAGGAACTGCTGACTGTCAGAACTGTTTCTAATGAGCGTGATTTAATGAAGCGCTCAACAAACATCACTGAAACACACTGTTCACACACTGTTCACATCACTGAAACACACTGTTCACACACTGAAACACACTGTTCACACACTGTTCACATCACTGAAACACACTGTTCACACACTGTTCACATCACTGAAACACACTGTTCACACACTGTTCACATCACTGAAACACACTGTTCACACACTCACACTGATAAAGTCAAGTCCTTCATTTATACAGCGCTTTCACAGTACACATCGTTTCAATCCAGTCCAGCACTAATATCTCTTACATCAGGACACATTTACTGAAGAAGAGAAATCACTGAAGATATCAAGTTTAAAATGTATTAAAATGAAGTGAGTTTATGATTAAAACAAGAATAAATATCTGCCAATACAAATAATCCTTTTTCTGAATTTGAATTTGGTTTATTTTTCTGACCCTTCATTTTGATCAATTTTTCAGTAAGCAAGACTTCATATCTTCAGTCATTCCTTCTTCTCCAGTAAATGTGTCCTGATGTAAGACTTTAGATATTAGTGCTGGAAAACGAGACAGAAACAGGAAGAACAGTTATTTGCAGTGAACTGCCTATTATGCTTTAACATTGAGCCGATATGACAACATAATGAATAATCCTTTGTATTTATTTAATAGTGCTATGATGAAACAGATGAAGTTACAGATCATTCCTTGCATATTGTGACGTACATCCGAGTGTAATGGAAGAACAGAAATATAGTGCAGGGATTGTGAGTGTGTATCCGGGTGAGGCTCACACACACGCTGTGTTTCCTCCGTCTGTAGCTGGTGGAGAAGCTGGTGGCCGTGGCTGAAGAGTGTCAGAGTAACCAGCTGAAGAAACTCAAAGATCTGTGTGAGAAGTAAGTCAGGACGCTCAAACCCGGAGGACTTTCTTCCAAGAAGATATTCTGAGAAATCACTCTGTGTTTTTGTCTGATGCCGTTTGGACACAAAATATCTTCTTTTGAACGATTCTGATTTCATTTTCTTTAGAGAAAACAAAGACTTGAAGAAAAGGATGGACAAGAGGCGGCAGGAGAAGTTCCATGAAGCCAGAGCGCTGGAGAAAACTCTGACTGACGAGTGAGTGGCTTTAATGTGGATCTCGTGAGGTTCTGCGTGATCTCCTCAAGTCTGTCAGAGCTTGGCTTCAACAACATTCGCTTACACTTTATTTCAGTGCTCCTCTTCAGACATTCTACTAACCATGAGTAACTACATGTCAACTAACTCTCATTAGAGTATTAGTAGGTTAGGTGTTAGTAGAATAAGTTATACTGACTTATAGTCAGTATAATGTTTAAAGCAGACCATGAAAATCAACATTCTTACCAGGCAATGATCTGTGTGTGATGACTGGGGTCAGTGTTTAATGCTCTCCTGGACAAACACACACACACACACACACACACACCACCGTCTTTAGTCTCTGCGTGACACTGACATGTCAAATCATCCTGTTCTGTAGGAGGAAGATGGAGATGAACAGATCACACGTGAATGAGGTGGTGCAGTCCATCCGACGGGTGAGTGGACGCTGGTTATCAAGGTCAGGGTCAGGGTCAGGTTAGTTGACCCCTGCTGGTAAACGCAGTGATTACAGTCTACAGGCACAAAGCCTCATTCTCCTTTGACAGACAATCAGAAGTAGTCGTATATTCTGGCATCTAGTTTTGAAGAATAAAGCCATCCTTCTGATCAGCTGGTGTACAGAACAGAAAAACAGGCAAAACACTAATAATAAGATGCAACTAATAATCATCATCTTAGTTTGAACAGCAAAATAAACAGCCTTTCATTAATAGAGAGCAACATTTAAAAAAATGACCAAGAAAACATCTGTTATGTGCTGTGATTTATTGGCTACCATTATGATTTTACAGTGACCCTTCCTGCAGTTTCACAGTTACACCTGTAGGTGGCGACAAATAACAACTGACAGTTTCTAGGGCACATTTCTCCATACTTCACTCACTTTCTCTCCCAGTTCTCCTGAGCATCTTTCATTTTGGCACAGCGGTGAGTTCCAAAAACTCCCAAAGACTTCATTCACGCTTCGAATCAATCATTCTTCCTCAACACTAATCACAGTTATACATTGTGTCTCTATAACACACCCTGACACACCCTACTGTTCAGAAATCTCTCCCGTGTATGTTTTAGGATCCATGTTCACATTACAGACACAGCGGATGTTTTGTACTGATGGTGATAAAAACTGAGAGACTTCAGATACATCCAATGGTTTTGAAAGGATTTCATTTTTAAGATTCAGATTATACACTATATTGCCAAAAGTATTGTGCCGCCCCTCCAGATCCCAGAGTTCAGGTGTTCAATCCCTTCATGGCCACAGGTGTATAAATCAAGCTCTAGGCATGCAGACGCTTCTACACACATTTGTGAGAGAATGGCTCGCTCTCAGGAGCTCAGTGAACTCAAGCGTGGGACCGGGATAGGTTGCCACCTGTGCAATAAGGCCATTCCTGACATTTCCTCACTACTAAATATTCCACGCTCAACTGTTAGTGGGATTATAACAAAGAGGAAGCGATTGGGAACAACAGCAACTCAGCCACGGAGTGAAATCCCAGAGCGGGGTCAGCGCATGCTGAGGGTCACAGTGCGCAGAAGTCACCAACTTTCTGCAGAGTCAATCGCTCCAGACCTCCAAACTCCTGTGGCCTTCAGATGAGCTCAGGAACAGTGCGGAGAGAGCTTCATGGAATGGGTTTCCATGGCCGAGCAGCTCATCCAAGCCTTACATCACCAAGAGCAATGCAAAGCGTGGGATGCAGTGGGGTAAAGCGTGCCGCCACTGGACTCTAGAGCAGTGAGACGTGTTCTCTGAGTGACCAATCACGCTTCTCTGTCTGACCATCCCATGGACGAGTCTGGGTTTGGCGGTTGCCAGAGGCAGGACTCGCCTGACTGCATTGTGCCAAGTGTAAAGTTTGGTGGAGGGGGGATTATGGGGTGGGGTTGTTTTTCAGGGGTTGGGCTCGGCCCCTTCCTGTCCCAACATGACTGCGCTCCAGTGCACAAAGCGTCGCTCCATAAAGACATGGATGAGCGAGTTTGGTGTGGAGGAACTGGACTGGCCTGCACAGAGTCCTGACCTCATCCCGATAGAACACCTTTGGGATGAATTAGAGCGGAGACTGCGAGCCAGGCCTTCTCGTCCAACATCAGTGCCTGACCTCACAAATGCGCTTCTAGAAGAATTCCCATAAACACACTCCTAAACCTTGAGGAAAGCCTTCCCAGAAGAGCTGAAGCTGTTAGAGCTGCAAAGGGTGGCCGACTCCATATTAAACCCTACGGATTGGGAATGGGATGGCATTAAAGGCAGGCGTCACAACACTTTTGGCAATATAGTATTACTGTAGAAATGTAGCAAATTGCTGTCATCTTCAGTTTTGTATGATGTTAGGTTTGTGTGATAGATGTAGTTATTGAATATATTTAATGCCAAAGCCATGATAAATGATGCTGAGTTCATCTCACACAGGCTGATGCTGTGATCACTGTGTGAACCGAGCCTTGAGCTTCTAGTGATTGGAGTCATTTACAGTCATGAATCATTCATTCCATCGATTTGTTGAAAACACTGATTCGTTCAGGAATGTCGTGTGTCTTATTGAGTATTTTTATGGGCAGATTGTGTGTGAATATTAATTCAGCCAGTGTGAGTGTCTGGTTTATTGAGGTTTTGAATTCAATCAATATCACACTCACAGTTCTGAATATCAGTCACATGATCACCTGTGGCCCCATCACAGCCATCAGGATTTTCAAATCAACTGTAATCCTGCTTAATATCTTATTCTAAGGAGAAAAACATGGATCAGCTTCTGTTCTGCATCAGGATTTATACCAGCCAATCAGATTCAAGACTTCATGAAAGGGGTTGGGTTATAGATGGGGTGTTAGTTATGGTTAGTTAATGGTTAGCTCTTAGGGTTCAAATGCAGATTGCGTGTACTGGAACATGTCTGTAAGCATGTGCATGTCTGTGTGTTTTCCAGCTGGAAGACGCTCAGGTCAAACGACTGGAGAGACTGCTGGAAAAACATAAAGATATTCGACAGCAAATCCTGGATGACAAACCGAAGGTACGACCCGTTTCACAGCCTTTACCATTAATGGTTTATTGACATGTTTGGATCACACAGGAAGTTTAGAACACTGCACACACACACACACACACACACACACACACACGTTCAGCTGCGGTGTTTGTGTCTCCTCACTGTCACTGTTATTTTAGGAGGACGGCTCACAGGAACTGGAAGGTAAGAGACGCTGCATCCCAGAATTCAGTTCATCACAAACATTCAGCCATTCCGTTTCTGAGCCAATTAACAAAAAACTCTGGATCATTCCGGCATCATCTGCCCGTCTGCCAATAACCAGCTTCACTGCGTGTGTATGCGTGAGTGTGTGTGTGTGTGTGTGTGTGTGTGTGAGTGTGTGTGTGTGTGTGTGTGTGTGTGTGTGAGTGAGTGTGTGTGTGTGTGAGTGTGTGTGTGTGTGTGTGTGTGTGAGTGAGTGTGTGTGTGTGTGTGTGTGTGTGTGTGTGTGTGTGTGTGTGAGTGAGTGTGAGAGAGAGTGCTCACTGTCTGGTTCTAATGTTCTCTCAGGTGATATATGGCATTTGTCCTCATCTGAATTTTTATATTCTTGCATTTTGCAAGTGATCAGAAGTTGATCTCATTCCGTCATCATTTACTAGTCCTCATGTCACTTCAACCTGAACACAAAAGAAAATATTGCGAAGAACATTGGAAACCAAACAGCATCATTGACTGCCATTATATGGATGGAGAAACACAGAGCATTGCTCTTTTGTGTTAAACAGCAGAAAGAATCAGAGAGTAAATGATGCCAGAATGTTATGTGTTCGGGGTGAACTGCTCAACTGCTCCTTTAAGAGAAACACTTCTCATCTGCTCAGACAACATGAACTTCTTCACTTCTTTATTTTGTCTTGTCTGGGAAGAGTTTGTAGGTCAGGACTGCTCTTTATCTTAATGCAGCTTTATCAGATCAGATCCACTAGAGGGCGCCCTTGTGCAGTTAAACCCGTCACACATGAAGAAGGACTCGTGATTACAGGAGTTATTCTGTAATATGTGTTTCACAGGTTCAGCACGTGATCCTGAGCTTCACTTCTGCTTGTGTTTAGATCAGGAACTGGTTTGAAGTTAAAGTAACCAGGACGAAGCTGAAATCCTGTCCTCTAAAACATGAGCGAGAGAGAGAGAGAGAGAGTCCTGACCTATTTTTATGCCTTGGATCAGGCACTAATGGACAGCTATAAGCATCCTGGGTCTTCAGAGACCTGCAGAACATCTCAGATTCAGAGATTTAGCCTGCAAACGGACAGCTAGTTTAACCAGCAGCCGCCTATATGTGCTTGGTTTCCTCATCAAGTCCCCGATGATGTTTAATACACTTACAGTCACGTCAGCTTTATTATTATCTCCAGCGCTTTATACAGTACAGATTGTTTCAGCCTCTTCACACTGATAACAGGAAATGATGCGTTTCGGCTGTTGTTCAGCTGAAGTCAGCTCTGTTGTAAAGATCATCAATTATTAAATGAGTTCATTTATCTATACAGCAGCTCTGATCTCATCAGCTCAGTTCTCATACAGCAGCGTCAGTACAGTCAGATCAATAATACTGCTGAATATTAAGTGTCCAGAGGCGACAGTGCCAAGAACCCAAACTCATCAGTGACAGAATGGAGGAAAACCCTTGGGAGAATCCAGACTCAGTCGCTCCAACAAACAAACACGGAGTGGTTATGATTTTGAATGATGAATTACAGGTCAGTTCTGTCAGGACCACTATCATCAAAGATGACTAATGGACTGTTAGCAGTTCGTATTGGCGGAATGGTTCAAGCTTGACTAGCCTGGCCTGCCAGAACTTGATATCATACATGCACTATGTTCTCAACTGTGTAGTGTATGAAGTATATGAGGTTATTTTATCCAGCCTGAGTCCGAAAGCCCCATTTGAAGTGCACTACTCGCAGTATTCATACTACGGACCGGTTCATAAGCATGTGAATGGGGACGCAGCTTCTGAGTGTTGATGTTTAAATAGATCAGGTGTTTGCTGTCGCACCTCCTGCTCACGGGTTCACACACACACACACACACACACACACACACACACACAGCACGCCTCAGTCTGTCGGAGGACATCTAACTTTCACACTCACTGGAGTTTCAGGAACTTCAGCGCCTCGTCACACACTTCTGCACCATTCTATGCCATTTTGTAGTATAAATAAAAAGATAATAAATGAAAGTGCAATTAGTATTTTCACACTGAAAAATTGCGGTCCAGTTCAGTGCGGTACAGTTCAGTGCGGTCCAGTTCGGTACAGTTCAGTGCATTGCGGTTCAGTGCGGTGCAGTTCAGTGCGGTACAGTTCAGTGCGGTACAGTTCAGTGCGGTACAGTTCAGTGCGGTACAGTTCAGTGCGGTACAGTTCAGTGCGGTACAGTTCGGTGCGGTGCAGTTCAGTGCGGTACAGTTCAGTGCGGTACAGTTCAGTGCGGTACAGTTCAGTGCGGTACAGTTCAGTGCGGTACAGTTCAGTGCGGTACAGTTCAGTGCGGTACAGTTCAGTGCGGTACAGTTCAGTGCGGTACAGTTCAGTGCGATGCAGTTCAGTGCGGTACAGTTCAGTGCGGGTACAGTTCAGTGCGGTACAGTTCAGTGCGGTACAGTTCAGTGCGGTACAGTTCCAGTGCGGTACAGTTCAGTGCGGTACAGTTCAGTGCGGTACAGTTCAGTGCGGTACAGTTCAGTGCTTGGTACAGTTCAGTGCGGTACAGTTCAGTGCGGTACAGTTCAGTGCGGTACAGTTCAGTGCGGTACAGTTCAGTGCGGTACAGTTCAGTGCGGTACAGTTCAGTGCGGTACAGTTCAGTGCGGTACAGTTCAGTGCGGTACAGTTCAGTGCGGTACAGTTCAGTGCGGTACAGTTCAGTGCGGTGCGGTTACAGTTCAGTGCGGTACAGTTCAGTGCGGTGCAGGTACAGTTCAGTGCGGTACAGTTCAGTGCGGTACAGTTCAGTGCGGTACAGTTCAGTGCGGTACAGTTCAGTGCGGTGCGGTTCAGTGCGGTACAGTTCAGTGCGGTACAGTTCAGTGCGGTACAGTTCAGTGCGGTACAGTTCAGTGCGGTACAGTTCAGTGCGATGCGGTTCAGTGCGGTACAGTTCAGTGCGGTACAGTTCAGTGCGGTACAGTTCCAGTGCGGTACAGTTCAGTGCGGTACAGTTCAGTGCGGTGCGGTTCGGTGCGGTACAGTTCAGTGCGGTACAGTTCAGTGCGGTACAGTTCAGTGCGGTGGTTCAGTGCGGTACAGTTCAGTGCGGTGCGGTTCAGTGCGGTACAGTTCAGTGCGGTACAGTTCAGTGCGGTACAGTTCAGTGCGGTACGGTTCAGTGCGGTACAGTTCAGTGCGGTGCGGTTCAGTGCGGTACAGTTCAGTGCGGTACAGTTCAGTGCGGTACAGTTCAGTGCGGTGCGGTTCAGTGCGGTACAGTTCAGTGCGGTACAGTTCAGTGCGGTACAGTTCAGTGCGGTACAGTTCAGTGCGGTACAGTTCAGTGCGGTACAGTTCAGTGCGGTACAGTTCAGTGCGGTGCGGTTCAGTGCGGTACAGTTCAGTGGTACAGTTCGGTCGCGGTACAGTTCAGTGCGGTACAGTTCAGTGCGGTACAGTTCAGTGCGGTACAGTTCAGTGGTGCGGTTCAGTGCGGTGCGGTTCAGTGCGGTACAGTTCAGTGCGGTACAGTTCCGGTGCGGTACAGTTCAGTGCGGTACAGTTCAGTGCGGTACAGTTCAGTGCGGTACAGTTCAGTGCGGTACAGTTCAGTGCGGTGCGGTTCAGTGCGGTACAGTTCAGTGCGGTACAGTTCAGTGCGGTACAGTTCAGTCGCGGTACAGTTCAGTGCGGTACAGTTCAGTGCGGTACAGTTCAGTGCGGTGCAGTTCAGTGCGGTACAGTTCAGTGCGGTACAGTTCAGTGCGGTACAGTTCAGTGCGGTACAGTTCGGTGCGGTACAGTTCAGTGCGGTACAGTTCGGTGCGGTACAGTTCAGTGCGGTGCGGTTCAGTGCGGTACAGTTCGGTGCGGTACAGTTCAGTGCGTACAGTTCAGTGCGGTACAGTTCCAGTGCGGTACAGTTCAGTGCGGTGCGGTTCAGTGCGGTGCAGTTCAGTGCGGTACAGTTCAGTGCGGTGCAGTTCAGTGCGGTACAGTTCAGTGCGGTACAGTTCAGTGCGGTACAGTTCAGTGCGGTACAGTTCAGTGCGGTACAGTTCAGTGCGGTACAGTTCAGTGCGGTACAGTTCCAGTGCGGTACAGTTCAGTGCGGTAGTTCAGTGCGGTACAGTTCAGTGCGGTACAGTTCAGTGCGGTGCGGTTCAGTGCGGTACAGTTCAGTGCGGTACAGTTCAGTGCGGTACAGTTCAGTGCGGTACGGTTCAGTGCGGTACAGTTCAGTGCGGTGCAGTTCAGTGCGGTACAGTTCAGTGCGGTACAGTTCAGTGCGGTACAGTTCAGTGCGGTACAGTTCAGTGCGGTACAGTTCAGTGCGGTACAGTTCAGTGCGGTACAGTTCAGTGCGGTACAGTTCAGTGCGGTACAGTTCAGTGCGGTACAGTTCAGTGCGGTACAGTTCAGGTCGGTACAGTTCAGTGCGGTACAGTTCAGTGCGGTGCAGTTCAGGCGGTACAGTTCAGTGCGGTACAGTTCAGTGCGGTACAGTTCAGTGCGGTACAGTTCAGTGCGGTGCGGTTCAGTGCGGTACAGTTCAGTGCGGTACAGTTCAGTGCGGTACAGTTCAGTGCGGTACAGTTCAGTGCGGTACAGTTCAGTGCGGTACAGTTCCAGTGCGGTACAGTTCAGTGCGGTACAGTTCAGTGCGGTGCAGTTCAGTGCGGTACAGTTCAGTGCGGTACAGTTCAGTGCGGTACAGTTCAGTGCGGTACAGTTCACGGTACAGTTCAGTGCGGTACAGTTCAGTGCGGTGCAGTTCAGTGCGGTACAGTTCAGTGCGGTACAGTTCAGTGCGGTACAGTTCAGTGCGGTACAGTTCAGTGCGGTGCGGTTCAGTGCGGTGCGGTTCAGTGCGGTACAGTTCAGTCTTGGTACAGTTCAGTGCGGTACGGTTCAGTGCGGTACAGTTCAGTGCGGTACAGTTCAGTGCGGTACAGTTCAGTGCGGTACAGTTCAGTGCGGTACAGTTCAGTGCGGTACAGTTCAGTGCGGTGCGGTTCAGTGCGGTACAGTTCAGTGCGGTGCGGTTCAGTGCGGTACGGTTCAGTGCGGTGCGGTTCCAGTGCGGTACAGTTCCAGTGCGGTGCGGTTCAGTGCGGTACAGTTCAGTGCGGTACAGTTCAGTGCGGTACAGTTCAGTGCGGTACAGTTCAGTGCGGTACAGTTCAGTGCGGTGCAGTTCAGTGCGGTACAGTTCAGTGCGGTACAGTTCAGTGCGGTACAGTTCAGTGCGGTACAGTTCAGTGCGGTACAGTTCAGTGCGGTGCGGTTCAGTGCGGTACAGTTCAGTGCGATGCGGTTCCAGTGCGGTACAGTTCAGTGCGATGCAGTTCAGTGCGGTGCAGTTCAGTGCGGTACAGTTCAGTGCGGTAGTTCAGTGCGGTACAGTTCAGTGCGGTGCAGTTCAGTGCGGTACAGTTCCGGTGATGCGGTTCAGTGCGGTACAGTTCAGTGCGCGGTACAGTTCAGTGCGGTGCAGTTCAGTGCGGTACAGTTCAGTGCGGTACGGTTCAGTGCGGTGCGGTTCAGTGCGGTACAGTTCAGTGTGGTGCGGTCCAGTGCGGTACAGTTCAGTGCGGTACAGTTCAGTGCGGTGCGGTTCAGTGCGGTACAGTTCAGTGCGGTACAGTTCAGTGCGGTACAGTTCAGTGCGGTGCAGTTCAGTGCGGTCAGTTCAGTGCGGTACAGTTCAGTGCGATGCGGTTCAGTGCGGTACAGTTCAGTGCGGTACAGTTCAGTGCGGTACAGTTCAGTGCGGTACAGTTCAGTGCGAGGTCGGTTCCAGTGCGGTACAGTTCAGTGCGGTACAGTTCAGTGCGGTACAGTTCAGTGCGCGGTTCAGTGCGGTACAGTTCAGTGCGGTACAGTTCAGTGCGGTACAGTTCGGTGCGGTACAGTTCAGTGCGGTACAGTTCAGTGCGGTACAGTTCAGTGCGGTACGGTTCAGTGCGGTACAGTTCAGTGCGGCACGGTTCAGTGCGGTACAGTTCAGTGCGGTACAGTCCAGTGGTACAGTTCGTGCGGTACAGTTCAGTGCGGTGCGGTTCCAGGTGCGGTACAGTTCAGTGCGGTACAGTTCAGTGCGGTCGGTTCCAGTGCGGTACAGTTCAGTGCGGTACAGTTCAGTGCGGTACAGTTCAGTGCGGTACAGTTCGGTGCGGTGCGGCAGTTCAGTGCGGTGCGGTTCAGTGCGGTACAGTTCCAGTGCGGTACAGTTCAGTGCGGTACAGTTCCAGTGCGGCACGGTTCAGTGCGGTGTACGGTTCAGTGCGGTACAGTTCAGTGCGGTGTACAGTTCAGTGCGGTACAGTTCAGTGCGGTACAGTTCAGTGCGGTACAGTTCCGGTGCGGTACGGTTCAGTGCGGTACAGTTCAGTGCGGTACAGTTCAGTGCGGTACAGTTCGGTGCGGTACAGTTCAGTGCGGTACAGTTCAGTGCGGTACGGTTCAGTGCGGTACAGTTCAGTGCGGTACAGTTCAGTTCGGTGCGGTGCGGTTCAGTGCGGTGCGGCAGTTCAGTGCGGTACAGTTCAGTGCGGTACAGTTCAGTGCGGTGTTGCAGTTCAGTGCGGTACAGTTCAGTGCGGTGGTTCAGTGCGGTACAGTTCAGTGCAATACAGTTCAGTGCGGTACAGTTCAGTGCGGTACAGTTCAGTGCGGTACAGTTCAGTGCGGTGCGGTTCAGTGCGGTACAGTTCAGTGCGGTACAGTTCAGTGCGGTACAGTTCAGTGCGGTACAGTTCAGTGCGGTACAGTTCAGTGCGGTGCGGTTCAGTGCGGTACAGTTCAGTGCGTACAGTTCAGTGCGGTACAGTTCAGTGCGGTACAGTTCAGTGCGGTACAGTTCAGTGCGGTACAGTTCAGTGCGGTACAGTTCAGTGCGGTGCGGTTCAGTGCGGTACAGTTCAGTGCGCGGTACAGTTCAGTGCGGTGCAGTTCAGTGCGGTACAGTTCAGTGCGGTACAGTTCAGTGCGGTACAGTTCAGTGCGGTACAGTTCGGTGCGGTACAGTTCAGTGCGGTGCGGTTCAGTGCGGTACAGTTCAGTGCGGTACAGTTCAGTGCGGTACAGTTCAGTGCGGTACAGTTCAGTGCGGTACAGTTCAGTGCGGTACAGTTCAGTGCGGTGCGGTTCAGTGCGGTACAGTTCAGTGCGGTGCGCGGTTCAGTGCGGTACAGTTCAGTGCGGTACAGTTCAGTGCGGTCAGTGCGGTTCGGTACAGTTCAGTGCGGTGCGGTTCAGTGCGGTACAGTTCAGTGCGGTACAGTTCAGTGCGTGCGGTTCAGTGCGGTACAGTTCAGTGCGGTACAGTTCAGTGCGGTACAGTTCAGTGCGGTACAGTTCCGGTTCAGTGCGGTACAGTTCAGTGCGGTACAGTTCAGTGCGGTACAGTTCAGTGCGGTACAGTTCAGTGCGGTACAGTTCAGTGCGGTACGGTTCAGTGCGGTACAGTTCCAGTGCGGTTCAGTGCGGTGCAGTTCAGTGCGGTACAGTTCAGTGCGGTACAGTTCAGTGCGGTACAGTTCAGTGCGGTGGTTCAGTGCGGTACAGTTCAGTGCGGTACAGTTCAGTGCGGTACGGTTCAGTGCGGTGCAGTTCAGTGCGGTACAGTTCAGTGCGGTGCGGTTCAGTGCGGTACAGTTCAGTGCGGTACAGTTCAGTGCGGTACAGTTCAGTGCGGTGCGGTTCAGTGCGGTACAGTTCAGTGCGGTGCAGTTCAGTGCGGTACAGTTCAGTGCGGTACAGTTCAGTGCGATGCGGTTCAGTGCGGTGCAGTTCAGTGCGGTACGGTTCAGTGCGGTACAGTTCAGTGCGGTACAGTTCAGTGCCGGTTCCGGTGCGGTACAGTTCAGTGCGGTGCGGTTCCAGTGCGGTGCGGTTCAGTGCGGTACAGTTCGGTGCGGTACAGTTCAGTGCGGTACAGTTCCAGTGCGGTGCGGTTCAGTGCGGTACAGTTCAGTGCGGTGCGGTTCAGCGCGGTGCCGGTTCAGTGCGGTACAGTTCAGTGCGGTACAGTTCAGTGCGGTACAGTTCAGTGCGGTACGGTTCAGTGCGGGTGGTTCAGTGCGTAGCGTTTCAGTGCGGTACAGTTCCAGTGCGGTACGGTTCAGTGCGGTACAGTTCCAGTGCGGTACAGTTCAGTGCGGCAGTCGCGGTACAGTTCAGTGCGGTCAGTTCCAGTGCGGTGCAGTTCCAGTGCGGTACAGTTCAGTGCGGTGCGGTTCAGTGCGGTACAGTTCAGTGCGGTACAGTTCAGTGCGGTACAGTTCAGTGCGGTGCGGTTCCAGTGCGGTGCGGTTCAGTGCGGGGTACAGTTCAGTGCGGTACAGTTCAGTGCGGTGCAGTTCAGTGCGGTACAGTTCAGTGCAGTTCAGTGCGGTACAGTTCAGTGCGGTACAGTTCAGTGGTGCGGTTCAGTGCGGTACAGTTCAGTGCGGTACAGTTCAGTGCGGCACGGTTCAGTGCGGTGCAGTTCAGTGCGGTACAGTTCAGTGCGGTGCAGTTCAGTGCGGTACAGTTCAGTGCGGTACAGTTCAGTGCGGTACAGTTCAGTGCGGTACAGTTCAGTGCGGTACAGTTCAGTGCGGTACGGTTCAGTGCGGTACAGTTCGATGCGGTACAGTTCAGTGCGGTACAGTTCAGTGCGGTACAGTTCAGTGCGGTACAGTTCAGTGCGGTGCGGTTCAGTGCGGTGCGGTTCAGTGCGGTACAGTTCAGTGCGGTACAGTTCAGTGCGGTGCGGTTCAGTGCGGTACAGTTCAGTGCGGTACAGTTCAGTGCGGTACAGTTCAGTGCGGTACAGTTCAGTGCGGTACAGTTCAGTGCGGTGATGCAGTTCAGTGCGGTGCGGTTCAGTGCGGTACAGTTCAGTGCGGTACAGTTCAGTGCGGTACAGTTCAGTGCGGTACGGTTCAGTGCGGTACAGTTCAGTGCGGTACAGTTCAGTGCGGTGCGGTTCAGTGCGGTGCGGTTCAGTGCGGTACAGTTCAGTGCGGTACAGTTCAGTGCGGTACAGTTCAGTGCGGTACAGTTCCAGTGCGGTGGTTCAGTGCGGTACAGTTCAGTGCGGTACAGTTCAGTGCGGTGCGGTTCAGTGCGGTACAGTTCAGTGCGGTACAGTTCAGTGCGGTACAGTTCAGTGCGGTACAGTTCAGTGCGGTACAGTTCAGTGCGGTACAGTTCGGTGCGGTACAGTTCAGTGCGGGTTCAGCGCGGTACAGTTCAGTGCGGTGCGGTTCAGTGCGGTACAGTTCAGTGCGGTACAGTTCAGTGCGGTACAGTTCAGTGCGGTGCAGTTCAGTGCGGTACAGTTCAGTGCGGTACAGTTCAGTGCGGTACAGTTCAGTGCGGTACAGTTCAGTGCGGTACAGTTCAGTGCGGTACGGTTCAGTGCGGTCAGTTCAGTGCGGTACAGTTCAGTGCGGTACAGTTCAGTGCGGTACAGTTCAGTGCGGTGCGGTTCAGTGCGGTTCAGTCGCGGTACAGTTCAGTGCGGTACAGTTCAGTGCGGTACAGTTCAGTGCGGTACAGTTCAGTGCGGTACAGTTCAGTGCGGTGCGGTTCAGTGCGGTACAGTTCAGTGCGGTACAGTTCAGGTGCGGTACGGTTCAAGTTCAGTGCGGTACAGTTCAGTGCGGTACAGTTCCAGTGTGGTGCGGTTCAGTGCGGTACAGTTCAGTGCGGTACAGTTCAGTGCGATGCGGTTCAGTGCGGTACGGTTCAGTGCGGTACAGTTCAGTGCGGTACGGTTCCGGTGCGGTACAGTTCAGTGCGGTACAGTTCAGTGCGGTACAGTTCAGTGCGGTACAGTTCAGTGCGGTACAGTTCAGTGCGGTACAGTTCAGTGCGGTACAGTTCAGTGCGGTACAGTTCAGTGCGGTACAGTTCAGTGCGGTGCGGTTCCAGTGCGGTGCGGTTCAGTGCGGTACAGTTCAGCGCGGTACAGTTCCAGTGCGGTACAGTTCAGTGCGGTACGGTTCAGTGCGGTACGGTTCAGTCGGTACAGTTCAGTGCGGTACAGTTCAGTGCGGTACAGTTCAGTGCGGCACAGTTCAGTGCGGTACAGTTCAGTGCGGTACAGTTCAGTGCGGTACAGTTCAGTGCGGTACAGTTCAGTGCGGTGCGGTTCAGTGCGGTACAGTTCCAGTGCGGTACGGTTCAGTGCGGTACAGTTCAGTGCGGTGCGGTTCAGTGCGGTACAGTTCAGTGCGGTACAGTTCAGTGCGGTACAGTTCCAGTGCGGTACAGTTCAGTGCGGTGCGGTTCAGTGCGGTACAGTTCAGTGCGGTGCGGTTCAGTGCGGTGCACGGTTCAGTGCGCGGTACAGTTCAGTGCGGTACAGTTCAGTGCGGTACAGTTCAGTGCGGTACAGTTCAGTGCGGTACAGTTCAGTGCGGTACAGTTCAGTGCGGTACAGTTCAGTGCAGTTCAGTGCGGTACAGTTCAGTGCGGTACAGTTCAGTGCAGTACAGTTCAGTGCGGCACAGTTCAGTGCGGCGGTTCAGTGCGCGCAGTTCAGTGCGGTACAGTTCAGTGCGGTACAGTTCAGTGCGGTACAGTTCAGTGCGGTGCGGTTCAGTGCGGTGCAGTTCAGTGCGGTGCGGTTCAGTGCGGTACAGTTCAGTGCGGTACAGTTCAGTGCGGTACAGTTCAGTGCGGTACAGTTCAGTGCGGTACAGTTCCAGTGCGGTTACAGTTCAGTGTGATGCAGTTCAGTGCGGTACAGTTCAGTGCGGTACGGTTCAGTGCGGTGCGGTTCAGTGCGGTACAGTTCAGTGCGGTACAGTTCAGTGCGGTACGGTTCAGTGCGGTACAGTTCAGTGCGGTACAGTTCAGTGCGGTACAGTTCAGTGCGGTACAGTTCAGTGCGGTACAGTTCAGTGCGGTACAGTTCAGTGCGGTACAGTTCAGTGCGGTGCAGTTCAGTGCGGTACAGTTCAGTGCGGTACAGTTCAGTGCGGTACAGTTCAGTGCGGTACAGTTCAGTGCGGTACAGTTCAGTGCGGTGCAGTTCAGTGCGATGCAGTTCAGTGCGGTACAGTTCAGTGCGGTACAGTTCCAGTGCGGTACAGTTCAGTGCGGTGCGGTTCAGTGCAGTTCAGTGCGGTACAGTTCAGTGCGGTACAGTTCAGTGCGTGCAGTTCGATGCGGTACAGTTCAGTGCGGTACAGTTCAGTGCGGTACAGTTCAGTGCGGTACAGTTCAGTGCGGTACAGTTCAGTGCGGTACAGTTCAGTGCGGTACTGCGGTTCAGTGCGGTACAGTTCAGTGCGGTACAGTTCAGTGCGGTACGGTTCAGTGCGGTACAGTTCAGTGCGGTACAGTTCGGTGTGGTGCGGTTCAGTGCGGTACGGTTCAGTGCGGTACAGTTCAGTGCGGTGCGGTTCAGTGCGGTACAGTTCAGTGCGGTGCGGTTCAGTGCGGTACAGTTCAGTGCGGTACGGTTCAGTGCGGTACAGTTCAGTGCGGTACAGTTCAGTGCGGTACAGTTCAGTGCGGTACAGTTCAGTGCGGTACAGTTCAGTGCGGTACAGTTCAGTGCGGTCCAGTTCGGTACAGTTCAGTGCGGTACAGTTCAGTGCAGTACAGTTCAGTGCGGTACAGTTCAGTGCGGTACAGTTCAGTGCGGTACAGTTCAGTGCGGTACAGTTCAGTGCGGTACAGTTCAGTGCGGTACAGTTCAGTGCGGTACAGTTCAGTGCGGTACAGTTCAGTGCGGTGCGGTTCAGTGCGGTACAGTTCAGTGCGGTACAGTTCAGTGCGGTACAGTTCAGTGCGCGGTACAGTTCAGTGCGGTACAGTTCAGTGCGGTACAGTTCAGTGCGGTACAGTTCAGTGCGGTACAGTTCAGTGCGGTACAGTTCAGTGCGGTGCGGTTCAGTGCGATGCGGTTCAGTGCGGTACAGTTCAGTGCGGTACAGTTCAGTGCGGTACAGTTCAGTGCGGTGCAGTTCAGTGCGGTACAGTTCAGTGCGGTACGGTTCAGTGCGGTACAGTTCAGTGCGGTACAGTTCAGTGCGGTACAGTTCAGTGCGGTACAGTTCAGTGCGGTACAGTTCCAGTGCGGTACAGTTCCAGTGCGGTACAGTTCAGTGCGGTACAGTTCGCGGTGCGGTTCAGTGCGCGTACAGTTCAGTGCGGTACAGTTCAGTGCGGTACAGTTCAGTGCGGTACAGTTCAGTGCGGTGCAGTTCGGTGCGGTACACGGATTCAGTGCGAGTCTGCAGTTCAGTGCGGTACAGTTCAGTGCGGTGCAGTTCAGTGCGGTACAGTTCAGTGCGGTGGGTTAGTGGTTGATGCAGTCGAGCGCGGCACAGTTCAGCGCGGTACAGTTTCAATCTGTTAATTAGATTTTGATTCAGTGCGGTACAGTTCAGTGCGGTACAGTTCAGTGCGGTACAGTTCAGTGCGGTACAGTTCAGTGCGGTACAGTTCAGTGCGGTACGGTTCAGTGCGGTACAGTTCAGTGCGGTACAGTTCAGTGCGGTACAGTTCAGTGCGGTACAGTTCAGTGCGGTACAGTTCAGTGCGGTGCGGTTCAGTGCGGTGCGGTTCAGTGCGGTACAGTTCAGTGCGGTACAGTTCAGTGCGGTACAGTTCAGTGCGGTACAGTTCAGTGCGGTACAGTTCAGTGCGATGCGGTTCAGTGCGGTACAGCGGTTCAGTGTACAGTTCAGTGCGGTACAGTGTACAGTTCAGTGCGGTACGGTTCCAGTGCGGTACAGTTCAGTGCGGTGCAGTTCAGTGCGGTACAGTTCAGTGCGGTACAGTTCAGTGCGGTGCAGTTCAGTGCGGTACAGTTCAGTGCGGTACAGTTCAGTGCGGTACAGTTCAGTGCGGTACAGTTCAGTGCGGTGCGGTTCAGTGCGGTACAGTTCAGTGCGGTACAGTTCAGTGCGGTACAGTTCAGTGCGGTACAGTTCAGTGCGGTACAGTTCAGTGCGGTACAGTTCAGTGCGCGGTACAGTTCAGTGCGGTACAGTTCAGTGCGGTGCGGTTCAGTGCGGCGGTTCAGTGCGGTACAGTTCAGTGCGGTACAGTTCAGTGCGGTACAGTTCAGTGCGGTACAGTTCAGTGCGGTGCGGTTCAGTGCGGTACAGTTCAGTGCGGTACAGTTCAGTGCGGTACAGTTCAGTGCGGTACAGTTCAGCGCGGTACAGTTCAGTGCGGTACAGTTCAGTGCGGTACAGTTCAGCGCGGTACAGTTCAGTGCGGTACAGTTCAGTGCGGTGCAGTTCAGTGCGGTACAGTTCAGTGCGGCGGTACAGTTCAGTGCGGTACAGTTCAGTGCGTGCGGTTCAGTCGCGGTACAGTTCAGTGCGGTACAGTTCAGTGCGGTACAGTTCAGTGCGCGGTACAGTTCAGTGCGGTACAGTTCAGTGCGGTACAGTTCAGTGCGGTACAGTTCAGTGCGGTGCAGTTCAGTGCGGTACAGTTCAGTGCGGTACAGTTCAGTGCGGTACAGTTCAGTGCGGTGCGGTTCAGTGCGCGGCACAGTTCAGTGCGGTACAGTTCCAGTGCGGTACAGTTCAGTGCGGTACAGTTCAGTGCGGTGCGGTTCAGTGCGCGGTACAGTTCAGTGCGGTACAGTTCAGTGCGGTACGGTTCAGTCGGTGCGGTACAGTTCAGTGCGGTACAGTTCAGTGCGGTACAGTTCAGTGCGGTACAGTTCAGTGCGGTGCAGTTCAGTGCGGTACAGTTCCAGTGCGGCGGTTCAGCGCGGTGCGGTTCAGTGCTGCGGTTCAGCGCGGTACAGTTCAGTGCGGTACAGTTCAGTGCGGTACAGTTCAGTCTTGGTACAGTTCAGTGCGCGGCACGGTTCAGTCGGTCAGCGCGGTACAGTTCAGTGCGGTCCAGCGCGGTACAGTTCAGTGCGGTACAGTTCAGTGCGGTACAGTTCAGCGCGGCACGGGTTCAGTGGCACCAGTCCAGCGCGGTGGTGCGGTTCAGTGCAGTGTCAGTTCAGCGGTCCAGCGCGGTACAGGCGGTACAGTTCAGTGTCCAGCGGTGGTTCCAGTGCGGTGCGGTCAGTGCGGTACAGTTCAGTGCGGTACAGTTCAGTGCGGTGCAGTTCAGTGCGGTACAGTTCAGTGCGGTACAGTTCAGTGCGGTACAGTTCAGTGCGGTACAGTTCAGTGCGGTACAGTTCAGTGCGCGGTACGGTTCAGTGCGGTACAGTTCAGTGCGGTACAGTTCAGTGCGGTACAGTTCAGTGCGGTACAGTTCAGTGCGGTACAGTTCAGTGCGCGGCGTTCAGTGCGGTACAGTTCAGTGCGGTACAGTTCAGTGCGCGGTACAGTTCCAGTGCGGTACAGTTCAGTGCGGTACAGTTCAGTGCGGTACAGTTCAGTGCGGTGCGGTTCAGTGCGGTACAGTTCAGTGCGGTACAGTTCAGTGCGGTACAGTTCAGTGCGGTACAGTTCGGTACAGTTCAGTGCGGTACAGTTCAGTGCGGTACGGTTCAGTGCGGTACAGTTCAGTGCGGTACAGTTCAGTGCGGTACAGTTCAGTGCGGTACAGTTCAGTGCGGTGCGGTTCAGTGCGGTACAGTTCAGTGCGGTGCGGTTCAGTGCGGTACAGTTCAGTGCGGTACAGTTCAGTGCGGTACAGTTCAGTGCGGTACAGTTCAGTGCGGTACAGTTCAGTGCGGTACAGTTCAGTGCGCGGTACAGTTCAGTGCGGTACAGTTCAGTGCGGTACAGTTCAGTGCGGTACAGTTCAGTGCGCGTTCAGTGCGGTACAGTTCAGTGCGGTACAGTTCAGTGCGGTACAGTTCAGTGCGGTACAGTTCAGTGCGGTGCGGTTCAGTGCGGTACAGTTCAGTGCGGTACAGTTCAGTGCGGTACAGTTCAGTGCGGTACAGTTCAGTGCGGTACAGTTCAGTGCGGTACAGTTCAGTGCGGTACAGTTCAGTGCGGTACAGTTCAGTGCGCGGTACAGTTCAGTGCGGTACAGTTCAGTGCGGTACAGTTCAGTGCGGTACAGTTCAGTGCGCGGTACAGTTCAGTGCGTGCAGTTCAGTGCGGTACATGGTTCAGTGCGGTACAGTTCAGTGCGGTACAGTTCAGTGCGGTACAGTTCAGTGCGGTACAGTTCAGTGCGGTAGTTCAGTGCGGTACAGTTCAGTGCGGTACAGTTCAGTGCGGTACAGTTCAGTGCGGTACAGTTCAGTGCGGTACAGTTCCAGTGCGGTACAGTTCAGTGCGGTACAGTTCAGTGCGGTACAGTTCAGTGCGGTGCGGTTCAGTGCGGTACAGTTCAGTCGCGGTACAGTTCAGTGCGCAGTGCGGTTCAGTGCGGTACAGTTCAGTGCGCGGTACAGTTCAGTGCGGTACAGTTCAGTGCGGTACAGTTCAGTGCGGTACAGTTCAGTGCGGTACAGTTCAGTGCGGTACAGTTCCAGTGCGGTGCGGTTCAGTGCGGTACAGTTCAGTGCGGTGCGGTTCAGTGCGGTACAGTTCAGTGCGGTACAGTTCAGTGCGGTACAGTTCAGTGCGGTACAGTTCAGTGCGGTGCGGTTCAGTGCGGTACAGTTCAGTGCGGTACAGTTCAGTGCGGTACGGTTCAGTGCGGTACAGTTCAGTGCGGTACAGTTCAGTGCGGTACAGTTCAGTGCGGTACAGTTCAGTGCGGTACAGTTCAGTGCGGTACAGTTCAGTGCGGTACAGTTCAGCGCGGCACGGTTCAGTGCGGTACAGTTCAGTGCGGCAGTTCCAGTGCGGTACAGTTCCAGTGCGGTACAGTTCAGTGCGGTACAGTTCAGCGCAGTGCAGTTCAGTGCGGTAGTTCAGTCGCGGTACGGTTCAGTGCGGTGCAGTCGTTCAGTGCGTGCAGTTCAGTGCGGTAGGTTCAGTGCGGTACAGTTCAGTGCGGTACAGTTCAGTGCGATGCAGTTCAGTGCGGTGCAGCGGTTCAGTGCGGTGCAGTTCAGTGCGGTACAGTTCAGTGCGGTGCGGTTCCAGTGCGGTACAGTTCAGTGCGGTACAGTTCAGTGCGGTACAGTTCAGCGCGGTACAGTTCAGTGCGGTACAGTTCAGTGCGGTACAGTTCAGTGCGGTACAGTTCAGTGCGGTGCAGTTCAGTGCGGTACAGTTCAGTGCGATGCGGTACAGTTCAGCGGTGCAGTTCAGTGCGGTACAGTTCAGTGCGGTACAGTTCAGTGCGCGGTACAGTTCAGCGCGGCAGTTCAGTGCGGTGCAGTGCGTGGTACAGTTCAGTGCGGTACAGTTCAGTGCGGCGGTTCAGTGCGGTACAGTTCAGTGCGGTACAGTTCCAGTGCGGTACAGTTCAGTGCGCGGCACAGTTCAGTGCGGTACAGTTCAGTGCGGTACAGTTCAGTGCGGTACAGTTCAGTGCGGTACAGTTCAGTGCGGTACAGTTCAGTGCGGTGCGGTTCCAGTGCGGTACAGTTCAGTGCGGTACAGTTCAGTGCGGTGCGGTTCAGTGCGGTACAGTTCAGTGCGCGGTACAGTTCAGTGCGGTACAGTTCAGTGCGGTACAGTTCAGTGCGGTGCGGTTCAGCGCGGTACAGTTCAGTGCGGTACAGTTCAGTGCGGTGATTCAGTGCGGTGCAGTGTACAGTTCAGTGCGGTACAGTTCAGTGCGGTACGGTTCAGTGCGGTGCAGTTCAGTGCGGTACAGTCCAGTGCGGTGCGGTACAGTTCAGTGCGGGCGGTTCAGTGCAGTTCAGTGCAGTTCAGTGCGGTGCGGTTCAGTGCGGTACAGTTCAGTGCGGTACAGTTCAGTGCGGTACAGTTCAGTGCGGTGCAGTTCAGTGCGGTACAGTTCAGTGCGGTACAGTTCAGTGCGTGCGGTTCAGTGCGGTACAGTTCAGTGCGGTACAGTTCAGTGCGGTGCGGTTCAGTGCGGTACAGTTCAGTGCGGTACAGTTCAGTGCGGTACAGTTCCAGTGCGGTGCAGTTCAGTGCGGTACAGTTCAGTGCGGTATCAGTGCGGTGCAGTTCAGTGCGGTGCAGTTCAGTGCGGTACAGTTCAGTGCGGTACAGTTCAGTGCGGTACAGTTCAGTGCAGTGCGGTACAGTTCAGTGCGGTACAGTTCAGTGCGGTACAGTTCAGTGCGGTACAGTTCAGTGCGGTACAGTTCAGTGCGGTGCAGTTCCAGTGCGGTACAGTTCAGTGCGGTACAGTTCAGTGCGGTGCGGTTCAGTGCGGTACAGTTCAGTGCGGTACAGTTCAGTGCGGTACAGTTCAGTGCGGTACAGTTCAGTGCGCGGCAGTTCAGTGCGGTACAGTTCAGTGCGGTACAGTTCAGTGCGACAGTTCAGTGCGGTGCAGTTCAGTGCGGTACAGTTCAGTCGCGGCAGTTCAGTGCGGTACAGTTCAGTGCGGTGCAGTTCAGTGCGATGCGGTTCAGTCGCGGTACAGTTCAGTGCAGGTTCAGTGCGGTACAGTTCAGTGCGGTACAGTTCAGTGCGGCAGCGGTTCAGTGCGGTACAGTTCAGTGCGGTACAGTTCAGTGCGGTACAGTTCAGTGCGGTATGTTCCAGTGCGGTGGCGTAAGTTCGGCGCGGTACAGTTCAGTGCGGTACACAGTTCCAGGCGAAGAGTGCGTGCGCGGTCAGTGCAGTGCGGTACGGTTCAGTAGTGCGGCATGCATGTACAGTTCAGTGCGGCAGTTCAGTGCGGTTCAGTGCGTGCAGTTCAGTGCGGTACAGTTCAGTGCGGTACAGTTCAGTGCGGCGGTTCAGTGCGGTGCAGTTCAGCGCGGTGCAGTTCAGTGCGGTACAGTTCAGTTGCGTGCGTACAGTTCAGTGCGGTACAGTTCAGCGCGGTACAGTTCAGTGCGCGGTTCAGTGCGGTACAGTTCAGTGCGGTGCAGTTCAGTGCGGTGCAGTTCAGTGCGCGTACAGTTCAGTGCGGTACAGTTCAGTGCGGTACAGTTCAGTGCGGTACAGTTCAGTGCGGCACAGTTCAGCGCGGGTCCAGCGGTACAGTTCAGTGCGGTACAGTTCAGTGCGGTACAGTTCAGTGCGGTACAGTTCAGTGCGCGCGGTTCAGTGCGGTACAGTTCAGTGCGCAGTTCAGTGCGGTACAGTTCAGTGCGGTACAGTTCAGTGCGGTACAGTTCAGTGCGGTACGGTTCAGTGCGGTACAGTTCAGCGCGGTGCAGTTCAGTGCGGTGCAGTTCAGTGCGGTACAGTTCAGTGCGCGTGCAGTTCAGTGCGGTACAGTTCAGTGCGGCAGTGCGGTACAGTTCAGCGCGGCAGTTCAGTGCAGCGGTTCAGCGCGGTACAGTTCAGTGCGGCACGGTTCAGTGCGGTACAGTTCAGTGCGGCACGGTTCAGTGCGGTACAGTTCAGTGCGGTACAGTTCAGTGCGGTACAGTTCAGTGCGCGGTACAGTTCAGTGCGGTACAGTTCAGTGCGGCAGTTCAGTGCGGTACAGTCAGTGCGGTGCGGTTCAGTGCGGTACAGTTCAGCGCGGTGCAGTTCAGTGCGGTACAGTTCAGTGCGGTGCGGTTCAGTGCGGTACAGTTCAGTGCGGTACAGTTCAGTGCGGTACAGTTCAGGCGCGTACAGTTCAGTGCGTGCAGTTCAGTGCGTAACGGTTCAGTGCGGTACAGTTCAGTGCGGTACAGTTCAGTGCGGGTACAGTTCAGTGCGGTGCAGTTCAGCGCGGCACAGTTCAGTGCGGTACAGTTCAGTGCGGTACAGTTCAGCGCGGTTCAGTGCGGCACAGTTCAGTGCGGTACAGTTCAGCGCGGTGCAGTTCAGTGCGGTACAGTTCAGTGCGGTTCAGTGCGGTACAGTTCAGTGCGGTGCAGTTCAGTGCGGTACAGTTCAGCGCGGTACAGTTCAGTGCGGTACAGTTCAGTGCGGTACAGTTCAGTGCGGTACAGTTCAGTGCGCGGCAGTTCAGTGCGGCACAGTTCAGTGCGCGGTACAGTTCAGTGCGGTACAGTTCAGTGCGGTACAGTTCAGTGCGGTACAGTTCAGTGCGGTACAGTTCAGTGCGGTACAGTTCAGCGCGGCATGGTGCGCGGTTCAGTGCGGTACAGTTCAGCGGCAGTTCAGTGCGGTAGTTCAGTGCGGTACAGTTCAGTGCGCGGTACAGTTCAGTGCGTGCGGTACAGTTCAGCGGCACAGTTCAGCGCGGTACAGTTCAGTGCGGTACAGTTCAGTGCGGTACAGTTCAGTGCGGTACAGTTCAGTGCGGTACAGTTCAGTGCGGTTCAGTGCGGTGGCAGTTCAGTGCGGTACAGTTCAGTGCGGTACAGTTCAGTGCGGTACAGTTCAGTGCGGTACAGTTCAGTGCGGTACAGTTCAGTGCGGTACAGTTCAGTGCGGTACAGTTCAGTGCGGTACAGTTCAGTGCGGTACAGTTCAGTGCGGTACAGTTCAGTGCGGCATAGTTCAGTGCGGTACAGTTCAGTGCGGTACAGTTCAGTGCGGTACAGTTCAGTGCGGTACAGTTCAGTGCGCGGTTCAGTGCGGTACGGTTCAGCGGTACAGTTCAGTGCGGTACAGTTCAGTGCGGTACAGTTCAGCGCGGTACAGTTCAGCGCGGTGCAGTTCAGTGCGGTTCAGTGCGGTACAGTTCAGCGCGGTACAGGTTCCAGTGCGGTACAGTTCAGTGCGGTACAGTTCAGTGCGGTACAGTTCAGTGCGGTGCAGTTCAGTGCGTGGTACAGTTCAGTGCGGTACAGTTCAGTGCGTGCACGGTTCAGCGGTGCGTTCCAGTGCGGTACAGTTCAGTGCGTGCAGTTCAGTGCGGTACAGTTCAGTGCGGTACAGTCCAGCGTGCAGTTCAGTGCGGTGCGGTTCAGTGCGTACAGTTCAGTGCGGTACGGTTCAGTGCGGTACAGTTCAGTGCGGTGCGGTTCAGCGCGGTACAGTTCAGTGCGGTACAGTTCAGTGCGCGGTACAGTTCAGTGCGGTACAGTTCAGTGCGGTACAGTTCAGTGCGGTACGGTTCAGTGCGGTACAGTTCCAGTGCGGTGCAGTTCAGTGCGGTGCGGTTCAGTGCGGTACAGTTCAGTGCGGTACAGTTCAGTGCGGTACAGTTCAGTGCGGTACAGTTCAGTGCGGTAGTTCAGTGCGGTATAGTTCAGTGCAGTTCAGTGCGGTACAGTTCAGTGCGTACAGTTCAGTGCGGTACAGTTCAGTGCGGTACAGTTCAGTGCGGTACAGTTCAGTGCGGTACAGTTCAGTGCGGTGCAGTTCAGTGCGCGGTACAGTTCAGTGCGGTGCAGTTCAGTGCGGCACAGTTCAGCGCGGTACAGTTCAGTGCGGTACAGTTCAGTGCGGTACAGTTCAGTGCGTGCGGTTCAGTGCGGTACAGTCCAGCGCGGTTCAGTGCGGTACAGTTCAGTGCGGTACAGTTCAGTGCGGTACGGTTCAGTGCGGTACAGTTCAGTGCGGTACAGTTCAGTGCGGTACAGTTCAGTGCGGCAGTTCAGCGCGGTACAGTTCAGTGCGGTGCACAGTTCAGTGCGGCACGGTTCAGTGCGGTGCAGTTCAGTGCGGTACAGTTCAGTGCGGTACAGTTCCAGCGCGGTACAGTTCAGTGCGGTACAGTTCAGTGCGTACAGTTCAGGCGTTCAGTGCGGTACAGTTCAGTGCGGCGGTTCAGTGCGGTACAGTTCAGTGCGGTGCTTCAGTGCGTGTACAGTTCAGTGCGGTACAGTTCAGCGCGGTACAGTTCAGTGCGGTAGCGGTTCAGTGCGGTACAGTTCAGTGCGGTACAGTTCAGCGCGGTACAGTTCAGTGCGGGTACAGTTCAGTGCGCGGTACAGTTCAGTGCGGTACAGTTCAGTGCGCGGTACAGTTCAGTGCGGTGCAGTTCAGTGCGGTACAGTTCAGTGCGGCAGTTCAGTGCGGTACAGTTCAGTGCGGCATAGTTCAGTGCGGTACAGTTCAGTGCGGTACAGTTCAGTGCGGTACAGTTCAGTGCGGTACAGTTCAGTGCGGTAGTTCAGTGCGGTACAGTTCAGTGCGGTACAGTTCAGCGGTACAGTTCAGTGCGCGGTTCCAGCGCGGCACGGTTCAGTGCGGCACAGTCAGCGCGGCAGTTCAGTGCGGTACAGTTCCAGTGCGGTACAGTTCAGTGCGGTGCGGTTCAGTGCGGTACAGTTCAGTGCGGCAGTTCAGTGCGGTACGGTTCAGTGCGGTAAAGTTCAGTGCGCGGTACAGTTCAGCGCGGTACAGTTCAGTGCCAGCAGCGGCGGTTCAGCGCGGTGCGGTTCAGTGCGCGGTACAGTTCAGCGGTACAGTCCAGTGCGGTACAGTTCAGCGCGGTACAGTTCAGTGCGTACAGTTCAGTGCGTACAGTTCAGTGCGGTACAGTTCAGTGCGCGGTTCAGTGCGTGCAGTTCAGTGCGGCAGTTCAGTGCGGTGCAGTTCAGTGCGTACAGTTCAGTGCGGTACAGTTCCAGTGCGGCACGGTACAGTTCAGCGCGTACAGTTCAGTGCGGTACAGTTCAGCGCGGTACAGTTCCAGTGCGGTGCAGTTCAGTGCAGTACAGTTCAGTGCGCAGTTCAGTAGCAGTTCAGTGCGGTACAGTTCAGTGCGTACAGTTCAGTGCGTACAGTTCAGTGCGGTACAGTTCAGTGCGGTTACAGTTCAGCGCGGTACAGTTCAGTGCGGTACAGTTCAGTGCGGCATTCGGCGGTACAGTTCAGTTCAGCGCGTGTACAGTGCGTGCGTACAGTTCAGTGCGGTACAGTTCGGTACAGTTCAGTGCAGCAGTTCAGTGCGGTGCAGTTCAGTGCGGTACAGTTCAGTGCGGTTCAGTGCAGTACAGTTCAGTGCGGTACAGTTCAGCGGTACAGTTGCGTACAGTTCAGTGCGGTACAGTTCAGTGCGGTAAGTTCAGTGCGGCCAGTGACAACAGTTCAGCGCGGTACAAATGCGGCAGTGCGTGCGGTTCAGTGCGGGTACAGTGTTGATGCGGTACACGGTTCAGTGCGGTAGTCAGCGCGGTAAGTTCAGTGCGGTACAGTTCAGTGCGTACAGTTCAGTACAGTTCAGCGCGGTGGCGGTTCAGTGCGGTGCAGTTCAGCGGTAAGTTCAGTGTAACCATCCAGTGCGGTGCAGTTCAGTGCGGTTCAGTTCAGTGCGGTAGTGTTCAGTGTTTATGTATCATAGCGCGTACACTGTCCAGTGCGGTAATTCATCAGTAATGCAGTCAACACTCAGGTATTTGAGACGCGGTACGGTTCAGTGCGGGTACATGTTCAGTGACCGGTACAGTTCCTGCGCGGTAGTGTGTTTTCAGTGCGGTATGGTAGTGCGGCACAGTTCAGTGCACGGTTCAGTGCACAGTTCTGCGTACAGTTCAGTGCGGCAGACGCAGTTCAGAAGCGGTACAGTTCAGTGCGGTAAACAATGCGGTATTAATCAGTGCGGTACACAGTGCGTACAGTTCAGTGATGATGGTTCAGTGCGGTACAGTTCAGGACGGTACAGTTCAGTGCGAGGACTGAAGTGCGGTTAGTGCGGACAGTTCATCATCCTCTGAATCAGTGCATCCAGACGGTTCAGTGCGGCATTTTAGCGCTTTTGCTCTATTTAACATTCCTAAAGTGCGTTGGTTGTTCTTTTCTTTTGATATACAGTGATATTCACAATCAAAAGCTGGTGTGGAAAGAGTTCAGTGCCTACTGTATTGTTCAAGTGTACAGTTCACTATAGAAAGTGTTTTTTTAATGGATTATAAGATTTAAAAATAATGCAATGATGATTACAGTTCTTTTCAGATCAATAGCGGTACAGTTCAGTGCGGTAAAATAGTGAGGTATGTGACCATCTACAGTCATGAGTTTTAAAAAGTTATAATATAATATATTGTATAAATGTGTTTGTTAGACAGCGTATAAAATCTGGAATCTAGACTGCATCTAAATATTGAGGAAATCTGTGCAAATAGTCATAGCAATGCATATTACTACTAATAATACATTTATGTATTTGCAGGACATTAAGAATATCTCATGGAACATGATCTTAATATCCTGATGATTTTTGGTATAAAAGTTGATCATGACCCACACAAGCGGTACACAGTGGATCGTTCACTGTGAGAGCTCCAGGGTCACAGATCTGTGCGAGAGTGAGGCAGACGAGGCTGTCAGCAGCAATCCGCGGGCACTGCTCCCGCTGATCTCACCACATTTCTCAGTGCGGTACTTGAGTGCGGTTCTTCATTAATAACCACGCGACCTGCTGTTTCAGGGGAAGTTCTGTCAAATGTTCAGAGCTCAACAGCCAGCTGCAACAACTCGACTGAGTTCAGCGCGAAGAAAGATGCTCAGTCCAGGCCGGATGCAGTTAGTGTTTAAACTGTTCCTGCACAGTGCAGTGCGGCGCTTCATGCGTACACTCAGCAACAGTGGCATCCTGATGGCGGAGCAGTGCGATGTGATGAAGGTCACAGCTTTAAGAACAGCTGGCATTGGACGTGGTCATGACAGATGACAGTGTCTTCAGGAAAGCATATTTAACTGAGTCGGAGGGAACTCAGAATGGGGCGGTCTCCAGGTCTCTGGGTCGAAACGGGCACACTGTTCAGTGGCTTGAGTTCAGGCATTGGGTTCAGTGGAGTTCAGCTCCAAAGAGATTCTGTGTGAGAGTGTTTATGAGTGACGATCATTTAAGCGCTCAGATCTTTCTTCCTTAAAGTATGTGTGAATCAGATCCTCATTAGACCCTGGTGTGAATGAAACTGCACTGTCACATGCATGCCATCACGCTTGTTGTTGTTCGCTCAGAAACAGGACAGAACAGATCCGGGGTCATTTCTCACTGTTTGTCCTGTATGATCTCTAGGGCTTGCGACACATCATGTGAACTATTCAGTATCAAATCATGGTGACAGAATAGCAGATACCAAACACACGCCAATCGCATGTGTTCAGTGATCTTGATGGCCTGTGTTTCATCGGTGATAAAGACGCGGCACATCTCATCTGAGGTGGGAAAGGTTGGCAGGAGTCGCAGCTTAGCGTCAAACACAGTCGGGCATCTCGCCTCGCCCCGGCCGCAGTGCCAACGGATCTGAGACGGGCTTTAATCCCGGGCCTTTGTGTCTCGGCCAGCAGGGGGACAGCAGATGTCCTTCCTCTAAGTAGGTCGGGCTTTGTGCGGGCGGCCTGGAACCATCTGGCCGTGTCATGGCCATGTCATCCGCTTGAAAATATGATTTTCTAGAAGGTGACCCTTGATCAGACGGGCCTGTGGTGAAGATGCTGAAGCGGTTTGAGGAACAGGGCTGTGCAAATGTTTGCTTTTGTTCTCTATGTTGGTAAAGGACTTCACACACAGACTTCCCTTGTGCCGGCTCGTCCTAACCATCTCAAAGCATGAACTAAACCTGAACGGAGCGCAAGAGACGCTCTCAGATCACACGCAAGCACGAGTGTTTGGAAATCAGTCTTTGACACGATTCATCTTTGGTGCTTTCTTTAATTACACCGCTCTCTGGAGATCGAGCAGGGTAGTTAACCAGTCAAATAAGCAGTAAAGCAATTATTGGGTCAGAATGAATACAATTCTGACATCTTTAATCACTAGGGGAGTCTGTGCCTGGAGAAAAACAGGATATTCGGCTCTCTCCGAGGATGCAGAAGCTGAGTGAGATGAGTCTTTTAACACTAAAGTAATGAAGCTTGTGGATCGTCTGAGATCGTCTCTGATCTTGACCTTTAACCTTGACTCATTCTAACACGGTTGAGCTTTAGCTGTTGTTTATCCATGTGCTTATTCATGTTCTCTTGCATGATGATAGTGTGATAACGCTCTAGATCAGAGGTTCTCAACCCGTCAGT
>CM040917.1:195000-210000 GCA_023029165.1 Gobiocypris rarus
ATTCTAGTGGCCAGGTCTATCATTTGACCAATGCACTTATTGTGTTCATATACATGTTTTACGTTGTAATGCCTGCACATTCCATCTGTAATTACCCTTTAACTAGGGATCTGCCGATCCGATACGCCATTATTTGCTGGGTATCCGTCAGACAGGACCGATCCAGATCCGATCCTGTGTGTGTAATATTCTGTGTTATATTTAAGCCCCAGTGCCCCACAAAAGGCACAGAAACATTAGCATCATCAACGCTTCGTGCACTGTATTATGTGTTCGGAAGCCATCCCATAGTTTAATGTGAGGTACAGATGAAGTTCCCGCGAACTCTTCCCTCGGCTAAAGTCGTCCAGCTGTGTGTTGCGCTCGGATCCGGTGTTCCTGTGATGATTCCTGGTCTGCAGATAGCGCTCCATGGGTTCAGCTGTAACTCTCTCTCTCTGGGGACTGGGGATTGTATTGTTCTTCACACATGTTAACTGAAATATTAAACTTAAAAGAAACGGCTCAATTGCATAGATAGATAAACTATGCATCGATATCTATTCCCTTTGTGTTTTGAGCTCCTCAATGTGGATTAGGGATGGGCGTATCGATATGAAGGTTTTTTTTTTACCAGTAATTTTATTTATTTAAAAAGATAATTGAATGCATGCAATACGAATAACCTGTGTAAATGAATATTTGTGTAGTATAGGACTATTTTCTCTGAATTTTTGGTATTGGATCAGATCGGTTCTGAAAATATGGTATCAGTGCATCCCTACCTTTAACCCGCCCATACCAGTTGACCCTTCCTGACCTGACCCATCCTTAGCCATCCTGACCTGACCCGTCCTGAGCCATCCTGACCTGACCTGTCCTGACCTGACCCTTCCTGACCTGACCCATCCTTAGCCATCCTGTCCTGACCCTTCCTGACCTGACCCATCCTTAGCCATCCTGACCTGACCTGTCCTGAGCCATCCTGACCTGACATGACCTGTCCTGACCTGTCCTGACCCTTCCTGACCTGACCCGTCCTGAGCCATCCTGACCTGACCTGACCCGTCCTGTCCTGACCTGACCTGACCCTTCCTGACCTCACCCGTCCTGAGCCATCCTGACCTGACCCATCCTGTCCTGACCTGACCTGACCTGACCCTTCCTGACCTGACCCGTCCTGAGCCATCCTGACCTGACCCGTCCTGTCCTGACCTGACCTGACCCTTCCTGACCTGACCCGTCCTGAGCCATCCTGACCTGACCTGTCCTGACCTGACCTGTCCTGACCTGTCCTGACCTGAGCCATCCTGGACCTGACCCGTCCTGTCCTGACCTGACCTGACCCTTCCTGACCTCACCCGTCCTGAGCCATCCTAACCTGACCTGTCCTGACCTGTCCTGTCATGACCTGACCTGACCCTTCCTGACCTGACCCGTCCTGAGCCATCCTGACCTGACCTGTCCTGACCTTTCCTGACCTGACCCATCCTGTCCTGACCTGACCTGACCCTTCCTAACCAGACCCGTTCTGAGCCATCCTGACCCGTCCTGTCCTGACCTGACCTGACCCGTCCTGGGCCATCCTGGCCGTCCTGAGCCATCCTGACCCGTCCTGAGACATCCTGACCCGTCCTGTACTGACCAGACCCTTCCTGACCTCACCCGTCCTGAGCCATCCTAACCTGACCTGTCCTGACCTGTCCTGACCTGACCTGACCCGTTCTGAGCCATCCTGAGCCGTCCTGACCTGACTCGTCCTGTCCTGTCCTGAGCCATCCTGACCTGAACTGACCTGACCTGACTTGACCCCGTCCTAAGCCATCCTGACCCCGTCCTGACCTGACCCTTCCTGACCTCACCCGTCCTGAGCCATCCTAACCTGACCTGTCCTGACCTGACCCGTTCTGAGCCATCCTGACCTGACCCGTCCTGAGCCATCCTGTCCTGAGCCATCCTGACCCGTCCTGTCCTGACCCGTCCTGAGCCATCCTGACCCGTCCTGTCCTGACCTGAGTCGTCCTGACCTGTTCTGAGCCATCCTGACCTGTCCTGTCCTGACCTGACTCGTCCTGACCTGTTCTGAGCCATCCTGACCTGTCCTGTCCTGACCTGACTCGTCCGAGCCATCCTGACCCGTCCTGACCTGACCCTACTTGACCTGACCTGACCCTACTTGACCTGACCTGACCCTACTTGACCTGACCTGACCCGTCCTGACCTGACTTGACCCTTCCTGAGCCATCCTGATCTGATCCGTCCTGAGCCATCCTGACCCGTCCTGTCCTGACCTGACCTGACCCTTCCTGACCTCACCCGTCCTGAGCCATCCTGACCTGACCCATCCTGTCCTGACCTGACCTGACCTGACCCTTCCTGACCTGACCCGTCCTGAGCCATCCTGACCTGACCTGGCCCGTCCTGTCCTGACCTGACCTGACCCTTCCTGACCTGACCCGTCCTGAGCCATCCTGACCTGACCTGTCCTGTCCTGACCTGTCCTGACCTGTCCTGACCTGAGCCATCCTGACCTGACCCGTCCTGTCCTGACCTGACCTGACCCTTCCTGACCTGACCCGTCCTGAGCCATCCTGACCTGACCTGTCCTGACCTGTCCTGTCCTGACCTGACCTGACCCTTCCTGACCTGACCCGTCCTGAGCCATCCTGACCTGACCTGTCCTGACCTGTCCTGACCTGACCCATCCTGTCCTGACCTGACCTGACCCTTCCTAACCAGACCCGTTCTGAGCCATCCTGACCCGTCCTGTCCTGACCTGACCTGACCCGTCCTGGGCCATCCTGACCCGTCCTGAGCCATCCTGACCCGTCCTGAGCCATCCTGACCCGTCCTGTCCTGACCTGACCCTTCCTGACCTCACCCGTCCTGAGCCATCCTAACCTGACCTGTCCTGACCTGTCCTGACCTGACCTGACCCGTTCTGAGCCATCCTGACCCGTCCTGGGCCGTCCTGACCTGACTCGTCCTGTCCTGTCCTGAGCCATCCTGACCTGAACTGACCTGACCTGACTTGACCCGTCCTAAGCCATCCTGACCCGTCCTGACCTGACCCTTCCTGACCTCACCCGTCCTGAGCCATCCTAACCTGACCTGTCCTGACCTGACCCGTTCTGAGCCATCCTGACCTGACCCGTCCTGAGCCATCCTGTCCTGAGCCATCCTGACCCGTCCTGTCCTGACCCGTCCTGAGCCATCCTGACCCGTCCTGTCCTGACCTGAGTCGTCCTGACCTGTTCTGAGCCATCCTGACCTGTCCTGTCCTGACCTGAGTCGTCCTGACCTGTTCTGAGCCATCCTGACCTGTCCTGTCCTGACCTGACTCGTCCTGAGCCATCCTGACCCGTCCTGACCTGACCCTACTTGACCTGACCTGACCCGTCCTGACCTGACCTGACCCTACTTGACCTGACCTGACCCGTCCTGACCTGACTTGACCCTTCCTGAGCCATCCTGATCTGATCCGTCCTGAGCCATCCTGACCCGTCCTGAGCCATCCTGACCCATCCTGACCTGACCCGTCCTGAGCCATCCTGACCCATCCTGAGCCATCCTGACCCGTCCTGACCTGACCCGTCCTGACCTGTTCTGAGCCATCCTGAACTGTCCTGACCTGACCTGTCCTGTCCTGACCTGACCCGTCCTGAGCCATCCTGACCCGTCCTGAGCCATCCTGACCCGTCCTGACCTGACCTGACCTGACCCGTCCTGTCCTGAACCGTCCTGAGCCATCCTGACCTGACCTGACCCGTCCTGACCTGACCCGTCCTGACCTGTTCTGAGCCATCCTGAACTGTCCTGACCTGACCTGTCCTGTCCTGACTTGACCCTTCCTGAGCCATCCTGATCTGATCCGTCCTGAGCCATCCTGACCCGTCCTGTCCTGACCTGACCCGTCCTGAGCCATCCTGACCCATCCTGACCTGACCCTTCCTGACCCGTCCGGAGCCATCCTGACCTGACCCGTCCTGAGCCATCCTTACCCGTCCTGTCCTGACCCGTCCTGTCCTGACCCGTCCTGTCCTGACCCGTCCTGTCCTGTCCTGAGCCATGCTGACCCGTCCTGAGCCATCCTTACCTGTCCTGTCCTGACCCGTCCTGTCCTGAGCCATGCTGACCCGTCCTGTCCTGTCCTGACCCGTCCTGTCCTGAGCCATCCTTACCTGTCCTGTCCTGACCCGTCCTGTCCTGACCCGTCCTGTCCTGACCCGTCCTGTCCTGTCCTGAGCCATGCTGACCCGTCCTGAGCCATCCTTACCTGTCCTGTCCTGACCGTCCTGAGCCATCCTTACCCGTCCTGTCCTGACCCGTCCTGTCCTGACCCGTCCTGTCCTGACCCGTCCTGTCCTGTCCTGAGCCATGCTGACCCGTCCTGAGCCATCCTTACCTGTCCTGTCCTGACCCGTCCTGTCCTGAGCCATGCTGACCCGTCCTGTCCTGTCCTGACCCGTCCTGTCCTGAGCCATGCTGACCGTCCTGTCCTGTCCTGAGCCATCCTGACCCGTCCTGAGCCATCATTACCTGTCCTGTCCTGACCCGTCCTGTCCTGAGCCATGCTGACCCATCCTGTCCTGTCCTGAGCCATGCTGACCCATCCTGTCCTGTCCTGAGCCATGCTGACCCATCCTGTCCTGTCCTGAGCCATCCTGACCCGTCCTGTCCTGTCCTGAGCCATGCTGACCCGTCCTGAGCCATCCTTACCTGTCCTGTCCTGACCGTCCTGTCCTGAGCCATGCTGACCCCGTCCTGTCCTGTCCTGAGCCATGCTGACCCGTCCTGAGCCATCCTTACCTGTCCTGTCCTGACCCGTCCTGTCCTGAGCCATGCTGACCCGTCCTGTCCTGTCCTGTCCTGACCCGTCCTGTCCTGAGCCATCCTTACCTGTCCTGTCCTGACCCGTCCTGTCCTGTCCTGAGCCATGCTGACCCGTCCTGTCCTGTCCTGACCCGTCCTGTAGCCATCCTTACCTGTCCTGTCCTGACCCGTCCTGTCCTGACCCGTCCTGTCCTGACCCGTCCTGTCCTGTCCTGAGCCATCCTGACCCGTCCTGAGCCATCCTTACCTGTCCTGTCCTGACCCGTCCTGTCCTGACCGTCCTGTCCTGTCCTGAGCCATCCTGACCCGTCCTGAGCCATCCTTACCTGTCCTGTCCTGACCCGTCCTGTCCTGAGCCGTCCTGTCCTGTCCTGAGCCATCCTGACCCGTCCTGAGCCATCCTTACCTGTCCTGTCCTGAGCCATCCTGACCCGTCCTGAGCCATCCTTACCTGTCCTGTCCTGACCCGTCCTGTCCTGAGCCATGCTGACCCATCCTGTCCTGTCCTGAGCCATGCTGACCCGTCCTGAGCCATGCTGACCCGTCCTGACCTGACCCGTCCTGAGCCATGCTGACCCGTCCTGTCCTGACCCATCCTGTCCTGACCCGTCCTGTCCTGACCCATCCTGTCCTGTCCTGAGCCATCCTGACCCGTCCTGTCCTGTCCTGAGCCATCCTGACCAGGAGTAGCAGATCCGTGTCACACTTCCATTGGGATGGTAATAATGGCACTAACACCAGTGAACTGATCACCTCATGAGCGATTGAAAGACTCTCCTCCTCCATAAACCCTGTCCACGCCTTTCAGCGCTAGCCATCACAGCGGGACTTCAGGAAATCCTGACCCCGGACCCAGTGTGCGAAATACCCTCCAATCTCCCGACTCTTCCGCAATACCGATCTCAATGTTCTCAATGTGCAGTAGGCCTATTACCTTACAATATTTCATGGATGCAAGCCAAGACAACACACACACACTTAACAATGTTTGATAGTCCGATATAGTATTCGTAGAGTTTACATGGAGCTCTGTAATCGGTTTGAGAGGGGTGGGATAAGCTTTTTCATGAACCGATCAAACGAAACGTTCCACGGTGTGAACGCCCTGACCTGATTACGGTGAGTGCCATCCTTCTGTGAGGCAATAACGCCCCGCGCTCACTCCAGGCTATAATGCTCACAAGAGAGGGAAGTTACATTTCCTGAGGTGTTCGACTTTATTTCGTAAGTTATGAAGATAATGTTCACAGACGTAGCCTGGCTACACCATCTCATATCCACAGCGTTTGTCCCAGACACGTTTTAATTCAACTGTTCCCGAGAGAAGAATGTATTTTTCTGAGATGATTCTTACACTTTACAGTAAATAAAAATCTTTTATGAAACCGTTTAACTCCTGAGAGTGGCCGTGGCAACAGGGAACCCATCCCAGCTGCTGGAGGGGACCGCCACGCCATCTCTAAAGCATCAGCACATGTAAACACCAGATCGGTTTATATAAGATCCACTGAATCTTTCAGCCGGAATGATTTTAATCGGAATGACAAAGTGTGCATGTAAACGTGACTGAGATAGGAGGTTGCATTGGCTAAAGTTGTTTGGATGCACGTTGTTTTATAACAAGGAGCTTCGAAGTTGTATTCCCATTCAGACATGACAATGATTGGTACCAATCTGGCGCTCTTACAAGAGCACTCGACTGAATAAATGCCAGGTATAGCCAACCGGAGACTGGCTAAAAGAAACCGTGTAAATAGGCCATCTCTCAAACAGAGAAAAGACCCGGCACAGTGCTCTCGCTCTCACTGCAAAGACTGAAGAAAAGCCTCTTACACCTTCCCTCAGTTAGACACTGGGTTAGCTTTCGCTTGCGAGCCTTTTGTAGTACGGGTCTTCTGTTTGGCGCACATGGCTCATTTACATACGACTGGCTGGCTACGCTTGGCAAAAAATGCAACATATTTCTGAATAAATGTTTTGAATTCTGAATACTGGACATGGTGAGCTTAAAAATATTTTAGTGACAATAAAATATTTTATTTTTTGACAATTTGAGACCCCCTTCAAATTTAGCTTCTGAGGCTTTCAGGGGGTCTCGTGGGTTAATCAGAAATCTCCTTTAAAGTTGTCCAAATGAAGTCATTAGCCATGCATATTACTACTAATAATACATTTATGATATATTTACGGCAGGACATTTACAGAATATCCTCATGGAGCATGATCTTAATATCCTGATGATTTAAAAGAGAAATGTCTAATTGTGAGCCGATGTGTTGTTGGCGATTGCCCCAGATTTACCCGTGAGATCAGGACTGCTGTTGGGCTCCAGGGGCACATTTGTCATGAATTCTTTTAAATTATTTTAAAAGGAAAGTATTTCTTGCCCTTGGACACAGATATGTACATCATGCCTTTGCCCCGAATCTGTCCATCCCATCGAACCGGATCCCGAAGAGCTGGAGGCGCTGGTGCTTTACATTGATGAACCGATACCAGCGGGTAAAAAAAAGATCTGTGTTTTAGAGCCGATGTAAAGATCACTGTCATAAACCGCCATCAGTGGCAGAAGATTTCCTGTGTGGTGGTGTTGTTCTCGTGTGTGTGCGGTGGAAAGATGCACTATTATTTTTTAATTAGGCAGATGCAAACACAATGAGTCACGCCTCCTGGCTGTTGTTGTGCACCGGCTGCCGCTCACGTGCTCTCCGTTTCATTCGTCTCTCTGTGTGTTTGTCTTCACAGGACCCGAGATGCCGCTCGCTCCTTAAATCCCTTTCCACGCAGCTGGTGAGTGTGTGCTTCATCTTCCACCGGTGTTCACACTCACATTAAACTGCTGTGGTGTTTTGGTTTAGCCGGTAGGTTGAGCTAGTTCAAGAACGTTTCTAATCACCTGAAACTGCTCAAACGACACGCGTTAGCAAATCCCATCAGAGCTCATAGTGTGAAATCAAACCCAGTGTGTTGACCTAACCTTCTCCTGAACTCCTGATGACCGCAGCGGAGCTGAGAGGAACCGCGCGTGTTCCCAGAGTCTTGAAGTCAGGACACGTGTCTGCGCTCACGTATTAGAGCTGGGCTGAAAATATCAAATCAATTCTCATTTTGATTCTTAAAGGATTAGTTCACTTCATCCTCACCCCATCTCATCCCAGATGTTCATGTCTTTCTTCCTTCATTGGAAAAGAAATGATGCTTTTTTGAGGAAAACATTCCAGGATTTTTCTCCACATAATGGACTTCAATGGGAATCAACGGCTGAAGGTCCAAATCAACGCAGTTTTAGAGGAAGGGCTTAAGATCCTGCACGATCCCAGAGGAATAGGGTCTGATCCAGACAAACCGTCCGACATTTACTACACAAATACACATTTATATACTTTTTATCACCTAAATATCTGATGGTTTTCAAAAACGTCTTTTCTTTTGACTGAAGTGAGGAAACTATCAGGCGATGCTCATTCTGAAGTGACTCATCCTTTAAATCCCAACATTGATCAAGTCAAGTCACCTTTATTTATACAGCGCTTTTCATCAGCTCATATAGTGCCAGTGCGGGCGGATCGGTGATGTCATCAGCTCATATAGTGCCAGTGCGGGCGGATCGGTGATGTCATCAGCTCATATAGTGTCAGTGCGGGCGGATCGGTGATGTCATCAGCTCATATAGTGCCAGTGCGGGCGGATCGGTGATGTCATCAGCTCATATAGTGCCAGTGCGGGCGGATCGGTGATGTCATCAGCTCAGATAGTGCCAGTGTGGGCGAATCGGTGATGTCATCAGCTCATATAGTGCCAGTGCGGGCGGATCGGTGATGTCATCAGCTCATATAGTGCCAGTGCGGGCGGATCGGTGATGTCATCAGCTCATATAGTGCCAGTGCGGGCGGATCGGTGATGTCATCAGCTCATATAGTGCCAGTGCGGGCGGATCGGTGATGTCATCAGCTCATATCGTGCCAGTGCGGGCGGATCGGTGATGTCATCAGCTCATATAGTGCCAGTGCGGGCGGATCGGTGATGTCATCAGCTCAGATAGTGCCAGTGTGGGCGAATCGGTGATGTCATCAGCTCATATAGTGCCAGTGCGGGCGGATCGGTGATGTCATCAGCTCATATAGTGCCAGTGCGGGCGGATTGGTGATGTCATCAGCTCATATAGTGCCAGTGCGGGCGGATCGGTGATGTCATCAGCTCATATAGTGCCAGTGCGGGCGGATCGGTGATGTCATCAGCTCATATAGTGCCAGTGCGGGCGGATCGGTGATGTCATCAGCTCATATAGTGCCAGTGCGGGCGGATCGGTGATGTCATCAGCTCATATAGTGCCAGTGCGGGCGGATCGGTGATGTCATCAGCTCATATAGTGCCAGTGCGGGCGGATCGGTGATGTCATCAGCTCATATAGTGCCAGTGCGGGGATCGGTGATGTCATCAGCTCATATAGTGCCAGTGCGGGCGGAGCGGTGATGTCATCAGCTCATATAGTGCCAGTGCGGGCGGATCAGTGATGTCATCAGCTCATATAGTGCCAGTGCGGGCGGATCGGTGATGTCGTCAGCTCATATAGTGCCAGTGCGGGCGGATCGGTGATGTCGTCAGCTCATATAGTGCCAGTGCGGGCGGAGCGGTGATGTCATCAGCTCATATAGTGCCAGTGCGGGCGGATCGGTGATGTCATCAGCTCATATAGTGCCAGTGCGGGCGGATCGGTGATGTCATCAGCTCATATAGTGCCAGTGCGGGCGGATCGGTGATGTCATCAGCTCATATAGTGCCAGTGCGGGCGGATCGGTGATGTCATCAGCTCATATAGTGCCAGTGCGGGCGGATCGGTGATGTCATCAGCTCATATAGTGCCAGTGCGGGCGGATCGGTGATGTCATCAGCTCATATAGTGCCAGTGTGGGCGGATCGGTGATGTCATCAGCTCATATAGTGCCAGTGCGGGCGGATCGGTGATGTCATCAGCTCATATAGTGCCAGTGCGGGCGGATCGGTGATGTCATCAGCTCATATAGTGCCAGTGCGGGCGGATCGGTGATGTCATCAGCTCATATAGTGCCAGTGCGGGCGGATCGGTGATGTCATCAGCTCATATAGTGCCAGTGCGGGCGGAGCGGTGATGTCATCAGCTCATATAGTGCCAGTGTGGGCGGATCGGTGATGTCATCAGCTCATATAGTGCCAGTGTGGGCGGATCGGTGATGTCATCAGCTCATATAGTGCCAGTGTGGGCGGATCGGTGATGTCATCAGCTCATATAGTGCCAGTGCGGGCGGATCGGTGATGTCATCAGCTCATATAGTGCCAGTGCGGGCGGATCGGTGATGTCATCAGCTCATATAGTGCCAGTGTGGGCGGATCGGTGATGTCATCAGCTCATATAGTGCCAGTGTGGGCGGATCGGTGATGTCATCAGCTCATATAGTGCCAGTGCGGGCGGATCGGTGATGTCATCAGCTCATATAGTGTCAGTGCGGGCGGATCGGTGATGTCATCAGCTCATATAGTGTCAGTGCGGGCGGATCGGTGATGTCATCAGCTCATATAGTGCCAGTGCGGGCGGATCGGTGATGTCATCAGCTCATATAGTGCCAGTGCGGGCGGATCGGTGATGTCATCAGCTCATATAGTGCCAGTGCGGCGGATCGGTGATGTCATCAGCTCATATAGTGCCAGTGCGGGCGGATCGGTGATGTCATCAGCTCATATAGTGCCAGTGCGGGCGGATCGGTGATGTCATCAGCTCATATAGTGCCAGTGCGGGCGGATCGGTGATGTCATCAGCTCATATAGTGCCAGTGCGGGCGGATCGGTGATGTCATCAGCTCATATAGTGCCAGTGCGGGCGGATCGGTGATGTCATCAGCTCATATAGTGCCAGTGCGGGCGGATCGGTGATGTCATCAGCTCATATAGTGCCAGTGTGGGCGGATCGGTGATGTCATCAGCTCAGATAGTGCCAGTGTGGGCGAATCGGTGATGTCATCAGCTCATATAGTGCCAGTGCGGGCGGATCGGTGATGTCATCAGCTCATATAGTGCCAGTGCGGCGGATCGGTGATGTCATCAGCTCATATAGTGCCAGTGCGGGCGGATCGGTGATGTCATCAGCTCATATAGTGCCAGTGTGGGCGGATCGGTGATGTCATCAGCTCAGATAGTGCCAGTGTGGGCGAATCGGTGATGTCATCAGCTCATATAGTGCCAGTGCGGGCGGATCGGTGATGTCATCAGCTCATATAGTGCCAGTGCGGGCGGATCGGTGATGTCATCAGCTCATATAGTGCCAGTGCGGGCGGATCGGTGATGTCATCAGCTCATATAGTGCCAGTGCGGGCGGATCGGTGATGTCATCAGCTCATATAGTGCCAGTGCGGGCGGATCGGTGATGTCATCAGCTCATATAGTGTCAGTGCGGGCGGATCGGTGATGTCATCAGCTCATATAGTGCCAGTGCGGGCGGATCGGTGATGTCATCAGCTCATATAGTGCCAGTGCGGGCGGATCGGTGATGTCATCAGCTCATATAGTGCCAGTGCGGGCGGATCGGTGATGTCATCAGCTCATATAGTGCCAGTGCGGCGGATCGGTGATGTCATCAGCTCATATAGTGCCAGTGCGGGCGGATCGGTGATGTCATCAGCTCATATAGTGCCAGTGCGGGCGGATCGGTGATGTCATCAGCTCATATAGTGCCAGTGCGGGCGGGCGGTGATGTCATCAGCTCATATAGTGCCAGTGCGGCGGATCGGTGATGTCATCAGCTCATATAGTGCCAGTGTGGGCGGATCGGTGATGTCATCAGCTCATATAGTGCCAGTGCGGGCGGATCGGTGATGTCATCAGCTCATATAGTGCCAGTGCGGGCGGATCGTGATGTCATCAGCTCATATAGTGCCAGTGCGGGCGGAGCGGTGATGTCATCAGCTCATATAGTGCCAGTGCGGGCGGGCGGTGATGTCATCAGCTCATATAGTGCCAGTGCGGGCGGATCGGTGATGTCATCAGCTCATATAGTGCCAGTGCGGGCGGAGGCGGTGATGTCATCAGCTCATATAGTGCCAGTGTGGGCGGATCGGTGATGTCATCAGCTCATATAGTGCCAGTGCGGGCGGGCGGTGATGTCATCAGCTCATATAGTGCCAGTGCGGGCGGAGCGGTGATGTCATCAGCTCATATAGTTCAAGATTCAAGAGTTTTATTTGTCACATACACAGTTATATACAGAATATACAACTGGCAGTGAAATGTAAACAGGTCCGCTCTAAAGACAGTGCAAATAACAGTTACAAGAAAACACAAGAGGAGATTAAAATAGAAATAGAATAAAATAGAATAAAAAGTACTAAACATATGTAGAATTATAAATAATCAAGTAAAAGATAAAAATAGGAAATAAAGATAAAAAATAAGTGGAATATGATAAGTGGGATAAACTGTAGACTTAAATAACTGGTTAGCATAAAAATATATATATAAAGTATAATGTGCAAACAATAGGTATAATGTAATGTGCAAACAGAAGTATAATGTGCAAACAGGTTTATAACAGGTTGTTACACAGTAACAATAAGAACATAAAGTGCAGTGCAATGACAGTATGTGGATGTTAATGTTAAAACCGGATGTTTATGTGTGTGCGGGTGAAGTGCAGTCACGTGACTGAGTTCAGGAGTCTGATGGCCTGGGGAAGAAACTCCTCCTGAGCCTTTCAGTTTTTGCCATCAGGCTTCAGCGCTTACCAGATGGCAGCAGGGTGAAATGAGAGTTCGCAGGGTGGGTAATGTCTTTGATTATTTTAGTAGCTCTACCTCTGCAGCAGTGCCAGTGCGGGCGGATCGGTGATGTCATCAGCTCATATAGTGCCAGTGCGGGCGGATCGGTGATGTCATCAGCTCATATAGTGCCAGTGCGGGCGGATCGGTGATGTCATCAGCTCATATAGTGCCAGTGCGGGCGGATCGGTGATGTCATCAGCTCATATAGTGCCAGTGCGGGCGGATCGGTGATATAGTTTAGATTTAAGTGTCAAGCCAAAGGCGACGGTGGCGAGGAAACTGTGTGATCAAAACTCCTGCCATCCAATAATCACAATAATCTTTGTTAGTTACAGCAGCAAATAAACATGAATGAACATCCGAAGGTACAGAACAGCTGACTGACATCAGTCACGTGACGTCACATGACCATAAACCCCAGGAATAACGCTCCGGTACAGATCTTCACTGTAGATTTACTCCATGTTTGATGTGAACTTTTTATGACCGCCACCGTTTACATGTTTATTAGGAGGAGGAACAGCCTAATTATGCCATTAAAAAGTTTAATATGAAACAGGTAATGAATAGCCTGTATTATTATAGTACTGTACTGAGCGGGTTCCCTCTATAGATTACCGCTTTAGTTGAGATTAACATGTCATATTGCAAATGAATGGATCTGAATGGAATTGAGAGCTTGTATGTTGAGTGGGGTCACATGTGCTCTGGTAATGACCCCTGAGCGGGACGGACAGGAGCGTGCGCGTCCTGAAGCGATCTCCCATCATGCCGAGCTGCTGCGAGCGTCTCTGTAGAAAGCATCAGGGTTCCTGGACGGCGTGCTGATGGCTAAGAATAGCTCAGAACAGAGCGAAGCCGGGGCTATTACTGCTCTTTCTAATTGCAGCCCCAGTGAAACGCGCTCAGTCCCGGCACTGCTGGGAGCCGCGCGTGCGGACGCAATTTGCACTTCCAATTAAACTGTCGACCTTTGTGCTATAACTCAGAACGTGACTTCTGAACGCTCCGCTGTCTATTATTACCCGTGTCAGCCGAGGTCAGCAGCATGTGATCGCTTCCCGTGGGTCACATGACCGCGTCAGGAGATCGGATGAGTGAATAGTACACATACTACACCTCCTAGACTCACAGCTGTGTGTGTGTTCAGTCTCAGGCTTTACACCTTTATTTGTGTAGCTCTTCTCATAACACACACGGTTTCAAAGCAGAAAATCATGTTTATGACATCTTAATATCTTCTTGCATTTATTAGAGCTGAGCAATGATATAGTTACATTTTGCCATGCAATAATAAAGCTCTGAGTTTTTGATGTCACTGAGGATCAGGGCGTAGAATCCACCAGTGCATTAGTGTGACGTACTGTGGAGTTTGATAGACACATGACCTTTGACCTCGGCAGCCACTGATATCCTATCGATGCATGGTTATCTGGTCAGCTGTATTGTCCCTGTCGACCTGATCAGAAGCGCTGATGACCTAAAGCGTCTGTATCCCATGATGCCATGCGTTTCCCAGCAGTGATCCGTGATTGACAGACGATGAAGCTCACGCTGGGCTTCCTTCAGGAGCTCAGTGAAGGTCTCCGCGGCGCTCTATTCACATTTATACACGCGCTGATCAATGTTCTGGAATCTTCTGGAAACACGTCCATGTTCCGGAAAGACGCTTCCCTTCCTCAGTCATTCCTCCTGGCGGTGTTTTTCCGCCGTGTGTTTCCGGTGAGGTTCTGGGATTATCGGCTGCTTTAATCAAGGGAATATTTGTCGCCTCGTCTGATGTTACCTGAAATAACACCGCTTAACGTCTAAAAATAACCCTCAGTCCTTATGCGGATCTGCCAGACTGAACAAACGGAACAGAGGCTTTATCAGGAGATTTAACCGGATCATTTGTGTTTTATAACGCTTTATTTTAATCTCAGACAGATTGATAATACGGAGGAGATTGGCTTCTGCTTCAGAACGTTTACAGTAGATCTTTATGTTTAGAGCATTATTCAGTTTCTCATGACTGTTTTATGTAAATGAGCTCTGTTCTGATTGGTGTAGTTCACACAGGACAGGTGTGGGCGGGTCATATGTTAATGAGATGTTTTTAGTTTCTCCCTAATTTATCTAATTACTTTGATAATTTACACAGAATGATGCTAATGCAGAGTAGGCGTGTTTGTTTTCCCATACCTCTGAGACTACAGGTGTTTGGTCATGTGACCTGCAGCAGATCGTGTTTCACACGCTGACTCTGTGTGTCTTCCTGTTTTCCAGAAAGTGAGCGCTCTCCTCGGCCCATCCGTTCGCCTGCTCTTCACCTTCAGCCTCGGCCTGGTAAGACTGCGTTTATCTGAATTAGCCCTGACTGTAACGAGCAGCGTCTGATCTGTGTGCTCATCAGACTGCA
>CM040917.1:215000-220000 GCA_023029165.1 Gobiocypris rarus
GTTTGATTGACAGCTGTGTTCAGTGATGTTTGATTGACAGCTGTGTTCAGTGATGATGTTTGATTGACAGCTGTGTTCAGTGATGTGTTTGATTGACAGCTGTGTTCAGTGATGTTTGATTGACAGCTGTGTTCAGTGATGTGTTTGATTGACAGCTGTGTTCAGTGATGTTTGATTGACAGCTGTGTTCAGTGATGTGTTTGATTGACAGCTGTGTTCAGTGATGTTTGATTGACAGCTGTGTTCAGTGATGTGTTTGATTGACAGCTGTGTTCAGTGATGTTTGATTGACAGCTGTGTTCAGTGATGTGTTTGATTGACAGCTGTGTTCAGTGATGATGTTTGATTGACAGCTGTGTTCAGTGATGATGTTTGATTGACAGCTGTGTTCAGTGATGATGTTTGATTGACAGCTGTGTTCAGTGATGTGTTTGATTGACAGCTGTGTTCAGTGATGATGTTTGATTGACAGCTGTGTTCAGTGATGTTTGATTGACAGCTGTGTTCAGTGATGTTTGATTGACAGCTGTGTTCAGTGATGTTTGATTGACAGCTGTGTTCAGTGATGTGTTTGATTGACAGCTGTGTTCAGTGGTGTTTGATTGACAGCTGTGTTCAGTGGTGTTTGATTGACAGCTGTGTTCAGTGATGTGTATTTGATTGACAGCTGTGTTCAGTGGTGTTTGATTGACCTGTGTTCAGTGATGTGTTTGATTGACAGCTGTGTTCAGTGATGTGTTTGATTGACAGCTGTGTTCAGTGATGTTTGATTGACAGCTGTGTTCAGTGATGTGTTTGATTGACAGATGTGTTCAGTGATGTGTTTGATTGACAGCTGTGTTCAGTGATATTTGATTGACAGCTGTGTTCAGTGATGTGTTTGATTGACAGCTGTGTTCAGTGATGTTTGATTGACAGCTGTGTTCAGTGATGTGTTTGATTGACAGCTGTGTTCAGTGATGATGTTTGATTGACAGCTGTGTTCAGTGATGATGTTTGATTGACAGCTGTGTTCAGTGATGTGTTTGATTGACAGCTGTGTTCAGTGATGATGTTTGATTGACAGCTGTGTTCAGTGATGATGTTTGATTGACAGCTGTGTTCAGTGATGTTTGATTGACAGCTGTGTTCAGTGATGTTTGATTGACAGATGTGTTCAGTGATGTTTGATTGACAGCTGTGTTCAGTGATGTGTTTGATTGACAGCTGTGTTCAGTGATGTGTTTGATTGACAGCTGTGTTCAGTGATGTTTGATTGACAGCTGTGTTCAGTGATGTGTTTGATTGACAGATGTGTTCAGTGATGTGTTTGATTGACAGCTGTGTTCAGTGATGTGTTTGATTGACAGCTGTGTTCAGTGATGTTTGATTGACAGCTGTGTTCAGTGATGTGTTTGATTGACAGCTGTGTTCAGTGATGATGTTTGATTGACAGCTGTGTTCAGTGATGATGTTTGATTGACAGCTGTGTTCAGTGATGTTTGATTGACAGCTGTGTTCAGTGATGTTTGATTGACAGATGTGTTCAGTGATGTGTTTGATTGACAGATGTGTTCAGTGATGTGTTTGATTGACAGCTGTGTTCAGTGATGTTTGATTGACAGCTGTGTTCAGTGATGTTTGATTGACAGCTGTGTTCAGTGATGTGTTTGATTGACAGCTGTGTTCAGTGATGTTTGATTGACAGCTGTGTTCAGTGATGTGTTTGATTGACAGCTGTGTTCAGTGATGATGTTTGATTGACAGCTGTGTTCAGTGATGTTTGATTGACCTGTGTTCAGTGATGTTTGATTGACAGCTGTGTTCAGTGATGTTTGATTGACCTGTGTTCAGTGATGTTTGATTGACAGCTGTGTTCAGTGATGTGTTTGATTGACAGCTGTGTTCAGTGATGTTTGATTGACAGCTGTGTTCAGTGATGTTTGATTGACAGATGTGTTCAGTGATGTGTTTGATTGACAGCTGTGTTCAGTGATGTGTTTGATTGACAGCTGTGTTCAGTGATGTTTGATTGACAGATGTGTTCAGTGATGTTTGATTGACAGCTGTGTTCAGTGATGTGTTTGATTGACAGCTGTGTTCAGTGATGTTTGATTGACAGCTGTGTTCAGTGATGTGTTTGATTGACAGCTGTGTTGTTCAGTGATGTTTGATTGACAGCTGTGTTCAGTGATGTGTTTGATTGACAGCTGTGTTCAGTGATGTTTGATTGACAGCTGTGTTCAGTGATGTTTGATTGACAGCTGTGTTCAGTGATGTGTTTGATTGACAGCTGTGTTCAGTGATATTTGATTGACAGATGTGTTCAGTGATGTGTTTGATTGACAGCTGTGTTCAGTGATGATGTTTGATTGACAGCTGTGTTCAGTGATGTTTGATTGACAGCTGTGTTCAGTGATGTTTGATTGACAGCTGTGTTCAGTGATGTGTTTGATTGACAGATGTGTTCAGTGATGTGTTTGATTGACAGATGTGTTCAGTGATGTGTTTGATTGACAGCTGTGTTCAGTGATGTTTGATTGACAGCTGTGTTCAGTGATGTGTTTGATTGACAGCTGTGTTCAGTGATGTGTTTGATTGACAGCTGTGTTCAGTGATGTGTTTGATTGACAGCTGTGTTCAGTGATGTTTGATTGACAGCTGTGTTCAGTGATGTGTTTGATTGACAGCTGTGTTCAGTGATGTTTGATTGACAGCTGTGTTCAGTGATGTGTTTGATTGACAGCTGTGTTCAGTGATGATGTTTGATTGACAGCTGTGTTCAGTGATGTTTGATTGACAGCTGTGTTCAGTGATGTTTGATTGACAGCTGTGTTCAGTGATGTGTTTGATTGACAGCTGTGTTCAGTGATGTTTGATTGACAGCTGTGTTCAGTGATGATGTTTGATTGACAGCTGTGTTCAGTGATGTTTGATTGACAGCTGTGTTCAGTGATGATGTTTGATTGACAGCTGTGTTCAGTGATGATGTTTGATTGACAGCTGTGTTCAGTGATGATGTTTGATTGACAGCTGTGTTCAGTGATGATGTTTGATTGACAGCTGTGTTCAGTGATGATGTTTGATTGACCTGTGTTCAGTGATGTTTGATTGACAGCTGTGTTCAGTGATGTTTGATTGACAGCTGTGTTCAGTGATGTTTGATTGACAGCTGCATTCAGAGATGTTTGATTGACAGCTGTGTTCAGTGATATTTGATTGACAGCTGTGTTCAGTGATGTTTGATTGACAGCTGTGTTCAGTGATGTGTTTGATTGACAGCTGTGTTCAGTGATGTGTTTGATTGACAGCTGTGTTCAGTGATGTTTGATTGACAGCTGTGTTCAGTGATGTTTGATTGACAGCTGTGTTCAGTGATGTTTGATTGACAGCTGTGTTCAGTGATGATGTTTGATTGACAGCTGTGTTCAGTGATGTGTTTGATTGACAGATGTGTTCAGTGATGATGTTTGATTGACAGATGTGTTCAGTGATGTGTTTGATTGACAGCTGTGTTCAGTGGTGTTTGATTGACAGCTGTGTTCAGTGATGTGTTTGATTGACAGCTGTGTTCAGTGGTGTTTGATTGACAGCTGTGTTCAGTGATGTGTTTGATTGACAGCTGTGTTCAGTGGTGTTTGATTGACAGCTGTGTTCAGTGATGTGTTTGATTGACAGCTGTGTTCAGTGATGTTTGATTGACAGCTGTGTTCAGTGATGTGTTTGATTGACAGCTGTGTTCAGTGGTGTTTGATTGACAGCTGTGTTCAGTGGTGTTTGATTGACAGCTGTGTTCAGTGATGTGTTTGATTGACAGCTGTGTTCAGTGATGTGTTTGATTGAAAGCTGTGTTCAGTGATGTTTGATTGACAGCTGTGTTCAGTGATGTTTGATTGACAGCTGTGTTCAGTGATGTTTGATTGACAGCTGTGTTCAGTGATGTGTTTGATTGACAGCTGTGTTCAGTGATGTTTGATTGACAGCTGTGTTCAGTGATGTTTGATTGACAGCTGTGTTCAGTGATGTGTTTGATTGACAGCTGTGTTCAGTGATGTGTTTGATTGACAGCTGTGTTCAGTGGTGTTTGATTGACAGCTGTATTCAGTGATGTTTGATTGACAGATGTGTTCAGTGATGTTTGATTGACAGATGTGTTCAGTGATGTTTGATTGACAGCTGTGTTCAGTGATGTGTTTGATTGACAGCTGTGTTCAGTGATGTGTTTGATTGACAGCTGTGTTCAGTGATGTGTTTGATTGACAGCTGTGTTCAGTGATGTGTTTGATTGACAGCTGTGTTCAGTGATGTTTGATTGACAGATGTGTTCAGTGATGTGTTTGATTGACAGCTGTGTTCAGTGATGTGTTTGATTGACAGCTGTGTTCAGTGATGTGTTTGATTGACAGCTGTGTTCAGTGATGTGTTTGATTGACAGATGTGTTCAGTGATGTGTTTGATTGACAGCTGTGTTCAGTGATGTGTTTGATTGACAGATGTGTTCAGTGATGTGTTTGATTGACAGCTGTGTTCAGTGATGTGTTTGATTGACAGATGTGTTCAGTGATGTGTTTGATTGACAGCTGTGTTCAGTGATGATGTTTGATTGACAGCTGTGTTCAGTGATGTGTTTGATTGACAGATGTGTTCAGTGATGTGTTTGATTGACAGCTGTGTTCAGTGATGTGTTTGATTGACAGATGTGTTCAGTGATGTGTTTGATTGACAGATGTGTTCAGTGATGTTTGATTGACAGATGTGTTCAGTGATGTTTGATTGACAGATGTGTTCAGTGATGATGTTTGATTGACAGCTGTGTTCAGTGATGTTTGATTGACAGATGTGTTCAGTGATGTGTTTGATTGACAGATGTGTTCAGTGATGTGTTTGATTGACAGATGTGTTCAGTGATGATGTTTGATTGACAGATGTGTTCAGTGATGTGTTTGATTGACAGCTGTGTTCAGTGATGTGTTTGATTGACAGATGTGTTCAGTGATGTGTTTGATTGACAGATGTGTTCA
>CM040917.1:227500-250000 GCA_023029165.1 Gobiocypris rarus
ACAGTATAGTGTCCCCATCACTACACTGGGGCGTTAGGACCCACACAGACCACAGGGTGAGCCTCTCTAACACCTCTTCCAGCAGCTACCTGGTTTTCCCAGGTTATGAAAGTTATCTGGTCTTTAATAATGCTCTCAAAACGTTAGCACAACATCATCTGTACATCGTTCATGGAGTGTTTTTCTGAAATGTTGTTAGCTGGACATCTAAAATGCTTAAATGTTACTTCTTGTTTCAGAGAACATTCAAAAGTAATGTTCTTATAATGTTTGAAGGATGATCAAAAGTAATGTTCTTATAATGTTTGAAGGATGATCAAAAGTAATGTTCTTATAATGTTTGAAGGATGATCAAATGGAATGTTCTTATAATGTTTGAAGGATGATCAAAAGTAATGTTCTTATAATGTTTGAAGGATGATCAAAAGTAATGTTCTTATAATGTTTGAAGGATGATCAAAAGTAATGTTCTTATAATGTTTGAAGGATGATCAAATGGAATGTCTTCTTAATGTTCGCATAACAAAAAAAAATATTTTAAATACATTTAAAAAACTGGAGATTTAGAACCTTCAGAGAACACTCAGAAATAATGTTTTCATGACTTACTGAGAATGTTAGAAAGCATATGTTTGTTATCTGATGTTCATGTTCTTTGAGACTCTGTTACTGTGTTTGCTTTACATCTGCACTCGAGTGTTATTGACAGTCAGAGATTATATCTCATATTCTGTGTGTGTCAAATATTGACTGGTGTGTGTCGCTGTGCAGCCGCGCCTTTCTGTAGTGTTTGTCTGGTACAGTCACAGCAGGAAGTGGCTTACGGACCGTTTACCTGTGTGTGTGTGTGTGAGGCTCATGTTTACAGGACCTGATGGTAACCTGCTTTAGCTGCTGTTTGCTAAGCAGGAGGTGATGTGTGTCTATGGCCACGTTAATAGACACGTTTACTGTGATCCATCATCACATTCACAGTGTTCAGCTTCGTACAGGAACACACACACACACACGCCTCTCACAGCTGCTCTGTTCAGATGGACATTTATGACATCAAATTAATAGAACAAAGTTATCTGGTCTGTAATAATGTTCGCTAAACGTTAGCACAAAAACATTATTTATGCATCGTTTATGAGTGTTTTTTCTGCTTGTTTTAGAACGTTCCCGTAATGTTTAAAGAATGATGAATAATGTTCTCTTAACGTTTACAACTCCACATGACTGAATGTAATACGGCTCTGATGTTATCCAGCAGGATTTGCGTGGTAATCTGTCTTTATTGGAATGAGTGATGAGGTTTGAACTGTTCATCGTGAGCTCTGTAGCTTCGACCTGTTGATGTTGTAGCTTCACCTTCCCTCCAGAGACAATCCAGACTAATTGATCCTGTTGATCTGTTCGTTAGACTCTTATTGTAAGGTGGAGACATGATCTGATGCTGTGCGTGTTGAGTCCATGTTTTCAGCTGCATGTTCCGTGTCTGTCCTGAAGGACTCAAAGATCCTGGCATCTCTGGAAGCTGCCGGGAAGAATGAGGCGGATCTGGACGGTCGCATCATCTGCGTGTGCAGCGGCACGGACCTGGTCAACCTCAGCTTCATGTACATGGTGACCGACAACACGGACACCGCCAAGGTAACTGTTTCCACGGCAAACACGCGTGACCTGGTCAATGCAGCACACGTGTCTGACGGCTGAAGTTAAACACGCTTTTGTCCCAATCCCTGCACGTGCTGAATGCTTCACGCGTGTGCTCGTGTTCCTGTGACGGATCAAACCTCAGGAGTTTCTGTCATCACAGCACATGTAAAATCAGCACATGTAATGTCAGTACATGTTATATCAGCACATGTAATGTCAGCACATGTAATATCAGCACATGTAATGTCAGCACATGTAATATCAGCACATGTAATATCAGCACATGTAATATCAGCACATGTAACATCAGCACATGTGATATCAGCACATGTAACATCAGCACATGTAACATCAGCACGTGTATCGTCAGCACGTGTAACATCAGCACATGTAACATCAGCACATGTAACATCAGCACATGTAACATCAGCACATGTAACATCAGCACATGTAACATCAGCACATGTAACATCAGCACGTGATATCAGCACATGTGACATCAGCACATGTAACATCAGCACATGTGATATCAGCACATGTAACATCAGCACATGTAACATCAGCACATGTAACATCAGCACATGTATCGTCAGCACATGTAACATCAGCACATGTAACATCAGCACATGTAACATCAGCACATGTAACATCAGCACATGTGATATCAGCACATGTGATATCAGCACATGTAACATCAGCACATGTAACATCAGCACATGTAACATCAGCACATGTGATATCAGCACATGTAACATCAGCACATGTGACATCAGCACATGTGATATCAGCACATGTAACATCAGCACATGTGATATCAGCACATGTAACATCAGCACATGTAACATCAGCACATGTAACATCAGCACATGTAACATCAGCACATGTAACATCAGCACATGTAACATCAGCACATGTGATATCAGCACATGTAACATCAGCACATGTAACATCAGCACATGTAACATCAGCACATGTGACATCAGCACATGTAACATCAGCACATGTAACATCAGCACATGTGATATCAGCACATGTAACATCAGCACATGTAACATCAGCACATGTAACATCAGCACATGTGATATCAGCACATGTAACATCAGCACATGTCACATCATGTAACATCAGCACATGTGATATCAGCACATGTAACATCAGCACATGTAACATCAGCACATGTGACATCAGCACATGTGACATCAGCACATGTGACATCAGCACATGTAACATCAGCACATGTAACATCAGCACATGTGACATCAGCACATGTAACATCAGCACATGTAACATCAGCACATGTAACATCAGCACATGTAACATCAGCACATGTAACATCAGCACATGTAACATCAGCACATGTAACATCAGCACATGTAACATCAGCACATGTAACATCAGCAATGTAACATCAGCACATGTAACATCAGCACATGTAACATCAGCACATGTGATATCAGCACATGTAACATCAGCACATGTGATATCAGCACATGTAACATCAGCACATGTGATATCAGCACATGTAACATCAGCACATGTGACATCAGCACATGTGATATCAGCACATGTAACATCAGCACATGTAACATCAGCAATGTAACATCAGCACATGTAACATCAGCACATGTAACATCAGCACATGTGATATCAGCACATGTAACATCAGCACATGTGATATCAGCACATGTAACATCAGCACATGTGATATCAGCACATGTAACATCAGCACATGTGATATCAGCACATGTAACATCAGCACATGTAACATCAGCACATGTAACATCAGCACATGTCACATCAGCACATGTAACATCAGCACATGTGATATCAGCACATGTAACATCAGCACATGTGATATCAGCACATGTAACATCAGCACATGTGATATCAGCACATGTAACATCAGCACATGTAACATCAGCACATGTAACATCAGCACATGTAACATCAGCACATGTAACATCAGCACATGTGATATCAGCACATGTAACATCAGCACATGTAACATCAGCACATGTAACATCAGCACATGTGATATCAGCACATGTAACATCAGCACATGTAACATCAGCACATGTGATATCAGCACATGTAACATCAGCACATGTAACATCAGCACATGTAACATCAGCACATGTAACATCAGCACATGTAACATCAGCACATGTAACATCAGCACATGTGACATCAGCACATGTAACATCAGCACATGTAACATCAGCACATGTGATATCAGCACATGTAACATCAGCACATGTAACATCAGCACATGTAACATCAGCACATGTGATATCAGCACATGTAACATCAGCACATGTCACATCAGCACATGTGATATCAGCACATGTAACATCAGCACATGTGATATCAGCACATGTAACATCAGCACATGTAACATCAGCACATGTGACATCAGCACATGTAACATCAGCACATGTAACATCAGCACATGTAACGTCAGCACATGTAACGTCAGCACATGTAACATCAGCACATGTGACATCAGCACATGTAACATCAGCACATGTAACATCAGCACATGTAACATCAGCACATGTAACATCAGCACATGTAACATCAGCACATGTGATATCAGCACATGTAACATCAGCACATGTGATATCAGCACATGTAACATCAGCACATGTGACATCAGCACATGTGATATCAGCATGTAACATCAGCACATGTAACATCAGCACATGTAACATCAGCACATGTAACATCAGCACATGTAACATCAGCACATGTGACATCAGCACATGTGACATCAGCACATGTAACATCAGCACATGTAACATCAGCACATGTAACATCAGCACATGTAACATCAGCACATGTAACATCAGCACATGTAACATCAGCACATGTAACATCAGCACATGTAACATCAGCACAAGTAACATCAGCACATGTAACGTCAGCACATGTAACGTCAGCACATGTGACGTCAGCACATGTGACATCAGCACATGTGATATCAGCACATGTGACATCAGCACATGTGACATCAGCACATGTAACATCAGCACATGTAACATCAGCACATGTAACATCAGCACATGTAACATCAGCACATGTAACATCAGCACATGTAACATCAGCACATGTAACATCAGCACATGTAACGTCAGCACATGTAACGTCAGCACATGTAACGTCAGCACATGTAACGTCAGCACATGTAACGTCAGCACATGTAACGTCAGCACATGTAACATCAGCACATGTAACATCAGCACATGTAACATCAGCACATGTAACATCAGCACATGTAACATCAGCACATGTGACATCAGCACATGTAACATCAGCACATGTCACATCAGCACATGTCACATCAGCACATGTGATATCAGCACATGTAACATCAGCACATGTAACATCAGCACATGTAACATCAGCACATGTAACATCAGCACATGTAACATCAGCACATGTAACATCAGCACATGTAACATCAGCACATGTAACATCAGCACATGTAACATCAGCACATGTGACATCAGCACATGTGATATCAGCACATGTAACATCAGCACATGTAACATCAGCACATGTAACATCAGCACATGTAACATCAGCACATGTAACATCAGCACATGTGACATCAGCACATGTGACATCAGCACATGTGACATCAGCACATGTGACATCAGCACATGTAACATCAGCACGTGATATCAGCACATGTAACATCAGCACATGTAACATCAGCACATGTAACATCAGCACATGTAACGTCAGCACATGTAACGTCAGCACATGTAACGTCAGCACATGTAACATCAGCACATGTAACATCAGCACATGTGATATCAGCACATGTAACATCAGCACATGTAACATCAGCACATGTAACATCAGCACATGTGACATCAGCACATGTAACATCAGCACATGTAACATCTGCACATGTAACATCAGTAAACTGGAGCTGTAGCGGTGCACAAGACTGACGGCTCGCTGCAGCAGGGCAGAGGAAACTACACATAAAATGGCTTTTTATTTACTTTTATTGAGCAGTGGTTTACTAACTCAAAGTGTCTTTAAGATAACGCTGTGAACTATCGGGAGCCCTTACTCGCACATTACAGAGCCCATGGCAGAGAATGGCGTGAATCATTCAGGGCGTTTAACTTCTCCTCATGTCTGATTGCAGAAGTGGATGGAAGGCCTGAAATCCGTGATTCACAACTTCAAGGCGAATAACGTGTGTCCGATGACGTGCCTGAAGAAACAGTAAGTAGCTCCACATACTAATACACCGATCAGGCATAACAGTATGACCACTGACAGGTGCTCTCTCTAGTTGGATGAGACTGTCCTTCCTCACGAACATCAACGGGAAGATCCCGGTCCGAGGGTGAGTGTGTGATTGTGTCTCTTTATTCTGGAGTGTTTTGTCTGATCTGACAACGTCTCGTCTCATGCAGCATCACTCGGACGTTCGGCTCGGGGAAAACGGAGAAGGGAATCTTCCAGGCGCTGAAGGAACTCGGTCTGCCCAGCGGGAAGGTCAGAGGTCACCCATAAAGATCTCTCGTGTGATGGATTTAGTTTAAAACTCTTGATTGCTGTTCCTGCTCTCATTGTGACAGAGCAGGGTTACTTCTGAGGAAAACAGCGGAAAAATTTATTAATAAAATGATTATAATAAAGAAATAATAAAAGAAAATTTAAATAAATTTAAAAGATTAAAATAAATTTGTAAATAAACCAATTAAATAAATGAATATTAGATTAAAGTACATTTTTAAAAATAATAATTCAATAAAATAAATAATTTAAATAATTAAAATGAATGATAAAAGTTGAATAAAAAAATCTATTGATAATAATATAATAATGAATAAATAAAAATATTAAACCACAAAATTGTAAGTAAACCAATAAAAAAAAATTAGATTTAAAAAGAAATAAATAAAATAAATAAATAATAAAAATAGATTAAAATGAATTATGAAAATTTAATTAAATATGAACAAATAATAATATTAAAATCTATAAATAAATGGATAAAAAGAAATAATAAAAAGAACATTAAAATATATAAATAAATATTAAAATACAAATTTCTAAATAAACAAATAAAATAAATTAATAACAAATATCTCAATAAAATTAAATATTAAATTAATAAATAGATTTAAAATTAACAAATAAATAATACATAGTACAGTAGTGAGTAGGTAAACATTTTTTAATAAAGGTAATATTGTTCACAGTATAGATTGGGTCTTTTGACTTTCCTGTTCCTGTTTCAGAACGATGAGATCGAGCACTCGGCCTTCACCTTTGACATCTTCTACGCTCTCACGCAGAAAATCTGCCCTCGCACGGACATCGAGGAGCTCTTCAAGAAGATGTACGTCCACTCATGGTTAGCCAGTGGTCAGATGATGAGCGACGGGCAGCACTAACCACACATTAACCCGTGTTTGACTAACAGAGGAGCGTTAGACAGGAGTCGTTCTGATGCTTTGACATGTCTAACTCTCTCTTTCTAATGGTTTTCTTTGTGTTGTTGTAACCAAACCAAATCTCTTCTGCTCAATTTCTTTGCAGCAACGGAGACAAAAGCGATTATTTAACCGTAGAGCAGTTAGTCAGCTTTCTGAATGAAGTAAGCTCTTTATCATTTATTAACTGTGTGTGTGTGTGTGTGTGTGTGTGTGTCTGCATGTCGCTCTGTCTGTCTGTGGTGACGGTCCTGCTTCCGTGTCCGTGTGTGTGTCACGCTTCACACGGGTCGAGCGTGTCGTGTGTGTTCTGTGTGTCTCTTCATGTGATGATCACGAACTCTTTAATGCACACAGTCACTGTCTGTGAGCCGTAGTTTCAGTCAGAAATAAAGCCGATGCTCATCTGTTCTCCGTCAGTGAAGACACACTGTGTGTTTTATGTGGATTGGAGAATCGTGCCCTCATAAGGGTAAAAAATGCATGTGAGGACGGGCTGATTTGTGACACACATGGCTGTATTCTCCTCGTGCCTGAGGACCAACTCTTCCTCGTTGATGTTTGTTTTCCCTGCAGAACCAGCGGGACCCTCGGCTCAACGAGATCCTCTTCCCGTTTTATGAAGCCAAGCGAGTCACGCAGATCATCGAGAAGTACGAGAGAGATGCTGACTTAAAGAAGAAAGGTAAACGGAGGTGGGGGAGACGAGACGAGTGTTTGATAAAGACTGAAGCGCTGCTGCTCTCTAGTGGCCGCTCAGCGTCAGCACATGCTAGTGCTCCAGAGTCTCTTCTGTTCATTATCTGATCATAACTCCAGTATCAGTGTAATATTCCTCCAGTGTAGATCAGCTGTTCTCTGTGTGAATATATAGTGCTTCTGTTCATTATCTGATCTACACTGAGGAATATTACACTGATACTGGAGTTATGATCAGATAATGAACAGAAGCACTATATATTCACACAGAGAACAGCTGATCTACACTGAGGAATATTACACTGATACTGGAGTTATGATCAGATAATGGACAGAAGAGACTATAAGTCATTCCCAGCGTGTGAAGCTAATGAGGCATTGGGGCCGATCATGTTCTCCTCTGATGGATTAGATGACCTGCTGTTTTCCAGGCCGCATGTCGTCCGATGGCTTCTGCCGGTACCTGATGTCAGACGAGAACGCACCGATGTTTCTGGACCGTCTGGATCTGTGTCAGGAGATGGATCAACCGCTGGCTCATTACTTCATCAGCTCGTCACACAACACCTACCTGACCGGCCGGCAGTTCGGCGGCAAGTCTTCGGTGGAGATGTACCGGCAGGTGCTGCTCTCCGGCTGCAGGTGTGTGTGGGAACATGTGCGGGAACACGCGTGTCACCGTAGAGAAATAACTCAACACACGACAATCTGTCAGAAGCCCTGACGTGTGTGTGTGTGTGTGTGTGTGTGTGTGTGATCCAGGTGTGTGGAGCTGGACTGCTGGGATGGTAAAGGCGAGGATCAGGAGCCCATCATCACTCACGGGAAGGCCATGTGCACCGACATCCTGTTCAAGGTCAGCTTTCAGAGATTACTATACTTTTAGTTTTAAGAAGCAGAAAGAGACTGATATACTACAAACAAACTGGTGTGACACCATTTCATATAAAATCAGGCCAAATGAAGTTCGTTTCTGGAGTTTGAAACCGCTTTCTGGAAAAAAAAGTTCACTCTGGCTGTTAAACTGAGAGGTCAGTGGAGAGAGGGAGAGAGGTCAGCAGAGAGAGGGAGAGAGGTCAGCGGAGAGAGGGAGAGAGGTCAGCGGGTCAGCGGAGAGAGTGAGACAGGTCAGCGGAGAGGGAGAGGTCAGCGGAGAGAGGGAGAGAGGTCAGCGGAGAGGGAGAGAGGTCAGCGGAGAGAGGAGAGAGGTCAGCGGAGAGAGGGAGAGAGGTCAGCGGAGAGAGGGAGAGAGGTCAGCAGAGAGAGGGAGAGAGGTCAGCGGAGAGAGGGAGAGAGGTCAGCGGAGAGAGGAGAGAGGTCAGCGGAGAGAGGAGAGAGGTCAGCGGAGAGGAAGAGAGGTCAGCAGAGAGAGGAGAGAGGTCAGTGGAGAGGAGAGAGGTCAGTGGAGAGGAGAGAGGTCAGCGGAGAGAGGAGAGAGGTCAGCGGAGAGAGGGAGAGAGGTCAGTGGAGAGGGAGAGAGGTCAGTGGAGAGAGGGAGACAGGTCAGTGGAGAGAGGGAGAGAGGGAGAGAGGTCAGCAGAGAGAGGGAGAGAGGTCAGTGGAGAGGGAGAGAGGTCAGTGGAGAGGGAGAGAGGTCAGTGGAGAGAAGGAGAGAGGTCAGTGGAGAGAGGGAGAGAGGTCAGTGGAGAGGGAGAGAGGTCAGCGGAGAGAGGTCAGCGGAGAGAGGGAGAGAGGTCAGCGGAGAGAGAGGGAGAGAGGTCAGCAGAGAGAGAGAGAGGTCAGTGGAGAGGGAGAGAGGTCAGCGGAGAGAGGGAGAGAGGTCAGTGGAGAGGGAGAGAGGTCAGTGGAGAGAGGGAGACAGGTCAGTGGAGAGAGGAGAGAGGTCAGCGGAGAGAGGGAGACAGGTCAGTGGAGAGGAGAGAGGTCAGCGAGAGAGAGAGGTCAGTGGAGAGAGAGGTCAGTGGAGAGGAGAGAGGTCAGTGGAGAGAGGGAGACAGGTCAGTGGAGAGAGGGAGAGAGGTCAGTGGAGAGGGAGACAGGTCAGTGGAGAGGGAGACAGGTCAGTGGAGAGAGGAGAGAGGTCAGTGGAGAGAGGGAGACAGGTCAGTGGAGAGGGAGAGAGGTCAGCGGAGAGAGGGAGAGAGGTCAGTGGAGAGGGAGAGAGGTCAGTGGAGAGAGGGAGACAGGTCAGTGGAGAGAGGAGAGAGGTCAGCGGAGAGGGAGAGAGGTCAGCGGAGAGAGGGAGAGAGGTCAGCGGAGAGAGGAGAGAGGTCAGTGGAGAGGAGAGAGGTCAGTGGAGAGAGAGAGGTCAGCGAGAGAGGAGAGAGGTCAGTGGAGAGGAGAGAGGTCAGTGGAGAGAGGAGACAGGTCAGTGGAGAGAGGGAGAGAGGGAGAGAGGTCAGCAGAGAGAGGAGAGAGGTCAGTGGAGAGGAGAGAGGTCAGTGGAGAGGGAGAGAGGTCAGCGGAGAGAGGAGAGAGGTCAGCGGAGAGGGGAGAGGTCAGCGGAGAGGTAGAGGTCAGCGGAGAGAGGAGAGGTCAGCGGAGAGATGTCAGCGGAGAGAGGAGAGATGTCAGCGGAGAGAGGGAGAGAGGTCAGCGGAGAGAGGAGAGAGGTCAGCGGAGAGGTAGAGGTCAGCGGAGAGAGGAGAGGTCAGCGGAGAGATGTCAGCGGAGAGAGGGAGAGATGTCAGCGGAGAGAGGGAGAGAGGTCAGCGGAGAGAGGAGAGAGGTCAGTGGAGAGGAGAGAGGTCAGCGGAGAGAGGGAGAGAGGTCAGCGGAGAGAGGGAGAGAGGTCAGCGGAGAGAGGAGAGAGGTCAGCGGAGAGGGAGAGAGGTCAGTGGAGAGGGAGAGAGGTCAGTGGAGAGGAGAGAGGTCAGCGGAGAGAGGAGAGGTCAGCGGAGAGGAGAGAGGTCAGCGGAGAGGTAGAGGTCAGCGGAGAGAGAGGAGAGGTCAGCGGAGAGATGTCAGCGGAGAGGGAGAGATGTCAGCGGAGAGAGGGAGAGAGGTCAGCGGAGAGAGGGAGAGAGGTCAGTGGAGAGGGAGAGGTCAGCGGAGAGAGAGAGGTCAGCGGAGAGAGGAGAGAGGTCAGCGGAGAGGTAGAGGTCAGCGGAGAGAGGAGAGGTCAGCGGAGAGATGTCAGCGGAGAGGGAGAGATGTCAGCGGAGAGAGGGAGAGAGGTCAGCGGAGAGAGAGGAGAGAGGTCAGTGGAGAGGAGAGAGGTCAGCGGAGAGAGGGAGAGAGGTCAGCGGAGAGAGGAGAGAGGTCAGCGCGAGAGAGGGAGAGAGGTCAGCGGGAGAGAGAGAGAGGTCAGTGGAGAGGAGAGAGGTCAGTGGAGAGGAGAGGTCAGCGGAGAGAGGAGAGAGGTCAGTGGAGAGGAGAGAGGTCAGCGGAGAGAGGGAGAGAGGTCAGCGGAGGGAGACAGGTCAGTGGAGAGGAGACAGGTCAGTGGAGAGAGACAGGTCAGTGGAGAGGAGACAGGTTAGTGGAGAGGGAGAGAGGTCAGCGGAGAGGGACAGAGGTCAGCGGAGAGAGGAGAGGTCAGCGGAGAGAGGAGAGAGGTCAGTGGAGAGAGGAGAGAGGTCAGTGGAGAGAGGGAGAGAGGTCAGTGGAGAGAGGGAGAGAGGTCAGTGGAGAGGAGAGGTCAGTGGAGAGGGAGAGAGGTCAGCGGAGAGGAGAGAGGTCAGTGGAGGGAGAGAGGTCAGTGGAGAGAGGAGAGGTCAGTGGAGAGGAGAGAGGTCAGCGGAGAGGAGAGAGGTCAGCGGAGAGAGAGAGGTCAGCGGAGAGTGAGAGAGGTCAGCGGAGAGGAGAGAGGTCAGCGGAGAGAGAGGTCAGCGGAGAGGGAGAGAGGTCAGCGGAGAGAGGAGAGAGGTCAGCGGAGAGGGAGAGAGGTCAGTGGAGAGAGGAGAGAGGTCAGCGGAGAGAGGAGAGAGGTCAGCGGAGAGTGAGAGGTCAGCGGAGAGGGAGAGGTCAGCGGAGAGAGAGGTCAACGGAGAGGGAGAGAGGTCAGCGGAGAGAGGAGAGAGGTCAGTGGAGAGAGTGAGAGGTCAGCGGAGAGAGGAGAGAGGTCAGCGGAGAGAGTGAGAGAGGTCAGCGGAGAGAGGAGAGAGGTCAGCGGAGAGAGGGAGAGAGGTCAGTGGAGAGAGGAGAGAGGTCAGCGAGAGAGGAGAGAGGTCAGCGGAGAGAGTGAGAGAGGTCAGCGGAGAGGAGAGAGGTCAGCGGAGAGAGGGAGAGGTCAGCGGAGAGGAGAGAGGTCAGCGGAGAGAGGGAGAGAGGTCAGTGGAGAGAGTGAGAGAGGTCAGCGGAGAGAGAGAGGTCAGCGGAGAGAGTGAGAGAGGTCAGCGGAGAGGGAGAGAGGTCAGCGGAGAGGGAGAGAGGTCAGCGGAGAGGAGAGAGGTCAGCGTGAGAGAGGAGAGGTCAGCGAGAGAGAGAGAGGTCAGTGGAGAGAGGAGAGAGGTCAGTGGAGAGAGGAGAGAGGTCAGCGGAGAGAGGGAGAGGTCAGCAGAGAGAGAGAGGTCAGCGGAGAGAGTGAGAGAGGTCAGCAGAGAGAGGGAGAGAGGTCAGCGGAGAGAGTGAGAGAGGTCAGTGGAGAGTGAGAGAGGTCAGCGGAGGGAGAGAGGTCAGCGGAGAGGAGAGAGGTCAGCGGAGAGAGTGAGAGAGGTCAGTGGAGAGGAGAGAGGTCAGCGGAGAGGAGAGAGGTCAGCGGAGAGGAGAGAGGTCAGCGGAGAGAGTGAGAGAGGTCAGTGGAGAGAGGGAGAGAGGTCAGCGGAGAGAGGGAGAGAGGTCAGCGGAGAGAGGGAGAGAGGTCAGCGGAGAGAGTGAGAGAGGTCAGTGGAGAGTGAGAGAGGTCAGCGGAGAGGGAGAGAGGTCAGCGGAGAGGGAGAGAGGTCAGCGGAGAGAGTGAGAGAGGTCAGTGGAGAGAGGGAGAGAGGTCAGCGGAGAGAGGTCAGCGGAGAGGGAGAGAGGTCAGCGGAGAGAGGGAGAGAGGTCAGCGGAGAGAGGGAGAGAGGTCAGCGGAGAGAGGGAGAGAGGTCAGCGGAGAGGGAGAGAGGTCAGCGGAGAGAGGGAGAGAGGTCAGCGGAGAGGAGACAGGTCAGCGGAGAGGGAGAGGTCAGCGGAGAGAGGAGAGAGGTCAGCGAGAGAGGAGAGAGGTCAGCGGAGAGAGGGAGAGAGGTCAGCGGAGAGGGAGAGAGGTCAGCGGAGAGAGGGAGAGAGGTCAGCGGAGAGGGAGAGAGGTCAGCGGAGAGAGGGAGAGAGGTCAGCGGAGAGAGGGAGAGAGGTCAGTGGAGAGAGGGAGAGAGGTCAGCGGAGAGAGGGAGAGAGGTCAGCGGAGAGGGAGAGAGGTCAGCGGAGAGGGAGAGAGGTCAGCGGAGAGAGGGAGACAGGTCAGCGGAGAGAGGGAGAGAGGTCAGCGGAGAGAGGAGAGAGGTCAGCGGAGAGAGAGGAGAGAGGTCAGCGGAGAGGGAGAGAGGTCAGCGGAGAGAGGGAGAGAGGTCAGCGGAGAGAGGGAGAGAGGTCAGTGGAGAGATGATTCCTTCATTTGATCTGAATCCTCCCAGATCCAAACACCAGGCATCCTTAGTTAAAATATCAAACGATTGATTGAATTTCCAGGAATAACCACTAAATCATGATTGCAGAGAATATGTTTTTGCCTCTGTGTGTGTGAATCTGATGTGCTGTTTGTGTGTGTGTGTGTGACAGGACGTGATTCAAGCCATCAAGGAAACGGCGTTCGTGACGTCGGATTATCCTGTGATCCTGTCCTTCGAGAATCACTGCAGGTGAAGTGTGTCTGCATGAGCGGCGGTGCTCTGTTATGTGTGGATGTGCGGCAGCGCTCACAGCTGTGTGTGTGTGTGTGTGTGTGTGTTGCAGTAAACCGCAGCAGTATAAGATGGCCAGATACTGCGAGGAGATCTTCGGAGAGCTGTTGCTCAAGCTCCCGCTGGAGGGATTCCCAGTACGTGACCCACAGTGTCGTCCACTGAACCACACACACATGCGGCCGGTGAATGAGGGAGTGTTTCTGTGTTTCAGATCGAAGCCGGGCAGCAGCTGCCATCGCCCAACGACCTCAAACGCAAGATCCTCATCAAAAACAAGCGCTTGAAGCCGGAAGTGGAGCAGAGTACGTATATGACACTTAAATAAGACTCGCAGGGGTCACGCGGGTCACAGTAAATCCTGCAGTTTAACACGCGTGGGAATGGGATGGCTCAATGTTCAGTTTATTTACTTTAATTTCCAAAATTTTAGTGGATAGAAGTTTACAGAATTTCACCAATTTTCCTCCAAAATAAAAACTCATGGACAGTTAAGTCATTAACGTTATATCGTAACTTGCTGTGTTCATGGAATTACTGAAAGTGATGATGTCATCGTGATATTTGCTGTGATTGGTCTTTTCTGCATTCATATCAATGAGCCGCTGTTGCTCTGGCAACACTGATCTAAATGAACCCGTTTAAATGACATATCCTTGTTTTTATCTGGATGTCTTTTGTTAAACTTCTGAAGCTGATGTGTGACGTCATGAGTGATCATGTGATTATTGTGCGTTACAGAACAGCTGGAGTCGTTTAAGAAGCACATGGAGGCTGGAGAGATGAGCATACAAGCTGGAGAAGATGAGAATGATGAAGATCTGGACAGCAGTAAACACACACACACACACACACACACACACACACACACACACTTGTGTTCAAAAACATGTGCTCAGGCGGATAATTGTTTTATCCGATAAGAAGACATTCACACAAACTGATGGAAACACAGAACAAATCCCTCTAAACCCTCAGCGGAGGCTGTGATTGGATAACCAGCGCACCAATGGCGTCGCTGCATCTCAAATATTGATTTGGTGGCTCTGAAACGCCTGAGTCAAAGTCTGTCATCAGATTGTGTGTGTGTGAGTGTGAGTGTGAGTGTGAGTGTGAGTGTGAGTGTGAGTGTGTGAGTGTGTGTGAGTGTGAGAGTGTGTGAGTGAGTGTGTGTGAGTGTGAGAGTGTGTGAGTGTAAGTGAGTGAGTGTAAGTGAGTGAGTGTGTGAGTGAGAGTGAGAGTGAGAGAGTGAGAGAGTGTGAGTGAGTGTGTGAGTGTGTGTGTAAGTGTGTGAGTGAGTGTGTGTAAGTGTGTGAGTGAGTGTGAGTGAGAGTGTGTGTGAGTGTGTGTGAGTGTGTGAGTGTGTGTTCCTGCAGAAGCGTCTCACAGGATTGTGTTTATTTATAATGTAGGATAAAAGAGCCAGATTGCTGCAGCTTTTATTCCTGATATCTTGCGCCAGTTTCCCAGGAAGTGATGATGTCGTCTTGAGCACATGGGCTGGAATCACTGCTTTATTCACCAGTGTTGTTAGTTAAACTCCCAGCTTCAGATGGTGGTGTTTGATCTGTGTGTGTGCAGCGCTGGACGGTAAAGAGCTGAACTCCGACGGGAAGACCATCATCTCTCAGGCGCTGTCGGAGGATCCCGGCGATCCGGACCCACGGGACGGCAGCATCAGGAAGAAGGTGAGCGGCGCAGGACAGGCGGTCACCAGCGCTGGCCTTCTGCTCTGACATCATCATCTCTGTGTTTCAGATCCAAGACGACGAGCTCACCGAGATCTCCGAAACCACAGAGGTCACCGAGGTCACCGACACCACCGAGGTGTCCGAAGCGTCCGACCTGGACAACAAGAAGAAGGTGAGCACATGTCTGAATCACACGCGTGTTCACGTGTTACAGAACTCCCTCTTGACTCCGCACGGAGCGGTGACATCAGCTGACCGCTAGGATATCTCACACACCTGTCCCGAGTACAAGGACTGAAAGTCAAAGAGGAAGAGTGAAGTATCCAATAAAACTACTCGACTTACTTTGGATCATATATAGCCTATATAACAACAATACAATAACATGTTAATATTTAGAGAGATATTGAATTGAAATGGTTGTTATTATCATAATTAGATATCTTTGCAACAAACACAGACTAGCATTATTTCTGGCATCTGCAGCCTGGAAATCATTGCATATCCTTTGCTTTGTATAATAACACCCATGTGTATTATTAGTCAGTGTGTAAATGTCCAGCTGTGGTCAGTGATAACAGCACAGGCGTGTGTTTGTGCTCATCAGGCTGCAGAAACGGCTGAAGACGCTGATGCCGAACAGCAGCTCATCGCCTCGTACAAGTATGAAGGAGCCACCACCAACATCCACCCGTATCTGTCGGCCATGGTCAACTACGCCCAGCCGGTCAAGTTCCAGGGCTTCGAGGTGGCCCAGGGTCAGTTCAGCGGTCACTACAGCATCTCATACACATCATGCTCACGACTGTAGAGGAAACCATGAGCAGATGATCACAGAATGGAATCAGTGATTAATGCTCTTCACAATACATATCGCTTTAAGTACGTTTTCTGTTATCGTTCACATGGGGCTCGTCTAAAGCTGTTTTTTTCTAATTGCCTCGTTTTTAAGAAATGTAATGGACTTTTGTTTATAAACCGCGTGATGTGCTGGACTGAGAGGAGGCGTCGTAAGGATGAGTTCACGTTGGCACCTTCTCTTGAAGTCTTTAATAAGAGCAGAAAGAAGCCTTTGCTATTGATGGCGGACTTCTTTAAAATCGCTTCGCTAAAGAAGCTGCTAAACGAGTAATTGGAAAAGAGACACACTATAACGCCAAAAGTGTTGTGACGCCTGCCTTTCCACACACATGAGCTTTAATGCCATCCCATTCCTAATCCGTAGGGTTTAATATGGAGTCGGCCACCCTTTGCAGCTCTAACAGCTTCAGCTCTTCTGGGAAGGCTTTCCTCAAGGTTTAGGAGTGTGTTTATGGGAATTCTTCTAGAAGCGCATTTGTGAGGTCAGGCACTGATGTTGGACGAGAAGGCCTGGCTCGCAGTCTCCGCTCTAATTCATCCCAAAGGTGTTCTATCGGGATGAGGTCAGGACTCTGTGCAGGCCAGTCCAGTTCCTCCACACCAAACTCGCTCATCCATGTCTTTATGGAGCGACGCTTTGTGCACTGGAGCGCAGTCATGTTGGGACAGGAAGGGGCCGATCCCAAACTGATCCCTGTGCTCCTCCCGGTCCTAATCTAGGTGATGGGATCTACCGGCTGCTCCTCATCTCTGTCAAGAGGAGCCAGAGAGAGATCTCTTCCCCAAGAGCAAACAACTTCTGCTCCTAGTGATACAAATAAGAATAATATTTAATAGTTTTGTGTGTCGTGAAGGCGATTATATTAATCAAACTAATGCTCATGAAACCTCTGAAAGCACATGCTCAGTTTTTCATAAACACACAGTTTGGATTTTGTGATCTGTCATTATCATTATGGCTATTAAAGTTACACACAAACTCAAAGGAAATCTTCAAGATCATGTGAACACAAACGATCAGGACACTGGAATCATTTCTTGCTTTCTCTGGGATCGAACCCGTGAGATAGGTGTGTGTTGCGTCCTGATCTGCTGCAGGAAAGCACAGGACTGAGCTCGGCAGCGGTTATCGTGCGTCCCGTGTGCTGATGTCCTGTATGACACACGGATGTTTCACAGGATCACCGGCACGTATTGTGTGTTAATGCTTTCGTTTGTGTGTTTTACTCAGAGAGGAACATCCATCACAACATGTCATCGTTCAACGAGTCTGTGGGTCTGGGTTATCTGAAGACCAACGCCATCGAGTTTGTGAAGTATCCTTTGACACACTGAGTGTGTGTGTGTGTGTGTGCGTGTGGTGTGGTGTGTGTGTGGCGTGTGTGTGTGGTGTGGTGTGGTGTGTGTGTGTGTGTGGGTGGTGTGTGAGTGTGTAAGGAGTGTGTGCGTGTGGCGTGTGTGGAGTGTGTGAGTGTGCGTGTGTGTGCGTGTGAAAGTGTGTGCGTGTGTGTGCAAAGTGTGTGAGTGTGTGCGTGTGTGTGTGTGTGTGAGTGTGAGGTGTGCGTGTGCGTGTGTGTGCAGCAGGCAGGTGTGCAAAGTAAGGCGTGTGCGTGTGTGTGTGAGTGTGTGAGGTGTGCGTGCGTGTGTGTGCGTGTGAGTGCAAAGGGTGTGGTGTGTGTGCGTGTGAGTGTGCGTGTGTGAGTGTATGCGTGTGTGTGTGTGTGGAGTGTGTGTGTGTGAGTGTGTGCGTGTGCGTGTGTGAGTGTGTGCGTGTGTGTGTGTGCGTGTGTGTGCGTGTGAGTGTGTGCGTGTGAGTGTATGCGTGTGCGTGTGTGTGCGTGTACGTGCGTGTGTGTGCGTGCGTGTGCGTGTGTGAGTGTATGCGTGTGCGTGCGTATGTGAGTGTGTGCGTGTATGTGTGTGTGCGTGTGTGAGTGTGTGCGTGTGTGAGTGTGTGCGTGCGTGTGTGCGTGTGTGTGTGTTTTACTTGAAAGCACCTCAAAATAAAAGTGTATATAATTGTAATTCTGATGTATTTTGTTGAAGTTCAGAGAACTGAACTGAGCGACTGTAATTGTGTGTCCTGATGATTTTGCACCCTTGATAACGAATATCTTCTAATAATGAGAGCTGATGCGTTTCCTGTGATGAGTGTGTTTCCCTGCGGTCGTCCCGTCGGGCTAAACGCACGTTTGAACTGTTTTAGAGAAGCTCGCTCTGCCGTGATCTGCGCGTCTCCTCGGGGAAGGTTCCCCTGCTGTCCTGGGTTAAAAATATCCCAGTTTGAGCGTGTTTTCCTCAGCCACAGACGCGCAGCTACAACAAGCGGCAGATGAGCCGCATCTACCCCAAAGGAGGCCGCGTGGACTCCAGCAATTACATGCCTCAGATCTTCTGGAACGCCGGCTGCCAGATGGTGTCTCTGAACTTCCAGACTCCAGGTACGGCCCGACTCACTGTACGCCACACGGGTTAATGGATAATATCAGACATCTCCTGTCCTCGCGTTTGTCCTCATGTAACTAAACTAATATTAAATATAATATCCAACTAGATTGTTTATTTTGTTAATCAGCATCACATTTAATTTTCTCCAAATCTGTTGAGGTGAGAGAGAGTCTCTGTATCTTCTGTGTTTCTCCTCCGATGGGATTTCAGGTGAAGACCGTGTGTGTGTGTGTGTGTGTGTGTGTGTGTGTGTGTGATGGGTCGGTTTAGGGGTAGTGTGTGTGTGTGTGTGTGTGTGTGTGTGTGTGGGCATGTTTTTGTGAAATATCAGGACACAAATGTGTATAATGACATGGGTATGACACAGGTATTACAAAAAGAGGGTGAAATATGAGGACGTTCCCCATGTCCTCACTTTTCAAAATGCTTATAAATCACACAGGATGAGGTTTTTATCACAGAAAGTAAACTGCACAGTCTCCTGTGATGGGTAGTGTGTGTGTGTGTGTGTGTGTGTGTGTGTGTGTGTGTGTGTGTGTGTGTGTGTGTGTGTGTGTGTGTGTGTGTGTGTGTGTGTGTGTGTGTGTGTGTGTGTGTGTGTGTGTGTGTGTGTGTGTGTGTGTGTGTGTGTGATGGGTTTAGGGGCAGTGTAGGGGATAGAAAATACGGTTTGTACAGTATAAAAACCATTATGCCTATGGAATGTCCCCACATTTTACAAAAACAAACGTGTGTGTGTGTGTGTGACAGCTGCTCACTCTCCTCTACAGGACTCATTCATGACTGCAGCACACACACACACACACACAGAGTGTTATAATAATGCAGGTGTGTTTGTCGTTTATAAAGCGCTGGTGTAGGAACACACTGAAGCGCAGCGGTATGTCTCTGATCTGAGCTCAGTCTGTCACGCACATGCGTGTTTCTGAACAGATGCCGCTTCGTTCCTGCCGGTGGAACATACGTGACCTTAACACGTGTTACTGAACACACACTTACACACATCTACTGAAGAATCATCATGGGCTTGACCAGTTTAGAATTTTTAAATTTTTGTCTGAGACTGAAACAAGACCAAGACTCCATCACTAGCTCATACTGATCAAACCTCATCACTGTGTTTCTGTGTGTGTGTGTGTGTGTCTGTCTGTCAATCAATCAATCAAATTTATTTATATAGCGCTTTTACAATGACGATTGTTTCAAAGCAGCTTCACAGTGTTAAACAGGACAACATTGCAACAAAATTTGATTTGGCTAGTTTAATTTGGATAGTTTATAGAATTATATATGACCAAATTAATAAATTCTATTTGTATATTTAGTTGAGTAACTTGGATCATAATTTGAGTGTCCCCAACTGAGCAAGCCAAGCCAAAGGCGACAGTGGCAAGGAACCAAAACTCCATCAGGGCATGATGGAGAAAAATAAACCTTGGGAGAAACCAGACTCAGTCGGGTGCCAGTTCTCCTCTGGCCTATTATTAACAGTGTATAATTATTACTCTGGCAACCTTGCAGGTCATAAATCATATTAGATAGGAATATTCGAAATTTTGGGTATGACGACGAGACGGGTTCATTTAGGATGGCGCGTCGATTACACAAGAATATGAATACTTGAAAGATCGGAGTTATTGCGCTGGAGACGGGTTAATTGAGGATGACGCCCGGTGAGGCAAATTCAGAGGAGACACTAATGGACACGGTCTCAGCAGACACTCCAGGATGAGCTGGTCATGTCCAGATGCAGGTCCACCATCCGATCCGGACACGGCCTGGATCCGCCGACTGCAGTAAACCTCGGGATAAACAGAGAGACTAACATTAGTGTGGATGCCACTCTTTTATGATGTAACGAGTACATCAGGTGTTATGGGAAGTGTTCCCGGTTCCGCTGACCTAGTTAATGCAGCCTAACAATCAGTCATTTGATTTGAATAAAGAAAGTTAAAAATGTTCTATGTGTATGCCATAGTAAAGAGATGTGTTTTTAGTCTAGATTTAAACTGACAGAGTGTGTCTGCTTCGAACAATGCTAGGAAGACTGTTCCAGAGTTTAGGTGCTAAATAGAAAAGGATCGACCGCCTGCAGTTGATTTAGATATTCTAGGTATTTTCAACTGGCCAGAGTTTAGAGACCGCAATTGACGTGATGGAGTATAATGCGTTAAGAGCTCGCTTAAGTACTGGGAGCTAAACCATTTATTGCTTTATAAGTAATAAGCAAGATTTTAAAATGTATGTGATGTTTAATAGGAGCCAGTGCAGTGTTGACAGAACTGGACTAATATGATCGCATTTCCTGGTTCTAGTAAGAACTCGAGCTGCGCTTTTGGACCAGCTGGAGTTTATTTATTAGGCGAGCAGGGCAACCACCCAGTACAGCATTACAATAATCTAGCCTTGAGCTCATGAACGCATGTACTAATTGTTCAGCATTTTGCATTGAAAGCATGTGACGTAATTTAGATATATTTTTAAGATGGTAGAATGCAGTTTTACAGATGCTAGAAACGTGGCTTTCAAGCGAAAGATTGGTATCAAAGAGCACACCCAGGTTCCTCACTGACGAGGACTTGACAGAGCAGCCATCGAGGGTTAGACAGTATTCTAGGGCACTCTTTGTGGAGCTTTTCTGTCCAATAATTAAAAATTCAGTTTTATCTGAATTAAGTTGCAGGAAATTACTATTCATCCAATTTTTAATATCAGCTATGCATTCCGTTAATCTTGTGAATTGGTAAGTTTCGTCAGGGTGTGAAGAAATATAGAGCTGAGTATCATCAGCATAACAATGAAAACTAACGCCATGCTTCCTAATGATATCTCCCAGTGGTAGCATATACAGGGTGAAAAGCAACGGTCCTAACACTGAGCCTTGCGGTACTCCATACTGAACTTGTGATCGTGTGACATCTCTTCATTTACTGCTACAAACTGATAACGGTCAGATAAGTAAGATTTAAACCATGCCAATGCAGTTCCACTAATGCCAACATAATTTTGAGTCTATTCAAAAGAATATTGTGATCGATAGTATCGAATGCAGCGCTAAGATCGAGTAACACTAATAGAGAGATACAACCACGATCAGATGATAAGAGTAAATCATTTGTAACTCTAATTAGAGCAGTCTCAGTACTATGATACGGTCTAAATCCTGACTGGAAATCCTCACATATACCATTTCTTTCTAAAAAGGAACATAATTGTGAAGACACTGCCTTTTCTAATATTTTTGATAGAAACGGTAGATTCGAGATTGGTCTGTAATTGACTAATTCTTTAGGATCAAGTTGCGGTTTTTTAATAAGTGGTTTAATTACAGCCAACTTAAAAGTTTTTGGTACATATCCTAATGTCAAGGATGAATTAATAATATTAAGCAGAGGATCTATGACCTCTGGAAGCATCTCTTTAATAGCCTAGTCGGTATAGGGTCAAGCATACATGTTGTTGATTTTGATGATTTAACAAGTTTAGCCAATTCTTCTCCTCCTATAGCAGTGAATGAGTGTAATTTTTCCTCAGTGAGACTACAATGTTCTGTCTGAAGTGATACTGTAGTAGACGGCTGCATGGTTATAATTTTATTCCTAATGTTATCAATCTTACTAGTAAAGAAGTTCATAAAGTCATTGCTGTGCTGTTTACAAATGTCAGAAGTTGAAGCTTTATCCTTTGTTAATTTAGCCACTGTCTGTGTCTGTCTGTGTGGTGTGTGTGTGTGTGTGTGTGTGTCTGTGTGTGTCTGTGTGTGGCTGTGTGTGTGTGTGTGTGTGTGTGTGTGTGTGTGTGTGTGTGTGTGTGAGTGTGTGTGAGTGTGAGTGTGTGTCTGTGTGTGTCTGTGTGTGTGTGTGTGTGTGTGTGTGTGTGTGTGTGTGTGTGTGTGTGTGTGTGTGTGTGCGTGAG
>CM040917.1:252500-260000 GCA_023029165.1 Gobiocypris rarus
TGTGGATGCAGTGTGTCCTCTGTAATGTGTGTTTGTGGACAGTGTGTCCTCTGTAATGTGTGTTTGTGGACGCAGTGTGTCCTCTGTAATGTGTGTTTGTGGACGCAGTGTGTCCTCTGTAATGTGTTTGTGGATGCAGTGTGTCCTCTGTAATGTGTTTGTGGATGCAGTGTGTCCTCTGTAATGTGTGTTTGTGGATGCAGTGTGTCCTCTGTAATGTGTGTTTGTGGATGCAGTGTGTCCTCTGTAATGTGTGTTTGTGGATGCAGTGTGTCCTCTGTAATGTGTTTGTGGATGCAGTGTGTCCTCTGTAATGTGTGTTTGTGGATGCAGTGTGTCCTCTGTAATGTGTGTGTGTGGATGCAGTGTGTCCTCTGTAATGTGTTTGTGGATGCAGTGTGTCCTCTGTAATGTGTTTGTGGATGCAGTGTGTCCTCTGTAATGTGTGTTTGTGGTGCAGTGTGTCCTCTGTAATGTGTGTTTGTGGATGCAGTGTGTCCTCTGTAATGTGTGTGTGTGGATGCAGTGTGTCCTCTGTAATGTGTGTTGTGGACGCAGTGTGTCCTCTGTAATGTGTGTTTGTGGACGCAGTGTGTCCTCTGTAATGTGTGTTTGTGGATGCAGTGTGTCCTCTGTAATGTGTGTGTGGATGCAGTGTGTCCTCTGTAATGTGTGTTTGTGGACGCAGTGTGTCCTCTGTAATGTGTGTTTGTGGACGCAGTGTGTCCTCTGTAATGTGTGTTTGTGGACGCAGTGTGTCCTCTGTAATGTGTGTTTGTGGACGCAGTGTGTCCTCTGTAATGTGTGTTTGTGGATGCAGTGTGTCCTCTGTAATGTGTGTTTGTGGACGCAGTGTGTCCTCTGTAATGTGTGTTTGTGGATGCAGTGTGTCCTCTGTAATGTGTGTTTGTGGACGCAGTGTGTCCTCTGTAATGTGTGTTTGTGGATGCAGTGTGTCCTCTGTAATGTGTGTGTGTGGATGCAGTGTGTCCTCTGTAATGTGTGTTTGTGGACGCAGTGTGTCCTCTGTAATGTGTGTTTGTGGATGCAGTGTGTCCTCTGTAATGTGTGTTTGTGGACGCAGTGTGTCCTCTGTAATGTGTGTTTGTGGATGCAGTGTGTCCTCTGTAATGTGTGTTTGTGGATGCAGTGTCCTCTGTAATGTGTGTGTGGATGCAGTGTGTCCTCTGTAATGTGTGTTGTGGATGCAGTGTGTCCTCTGTAATGTGTGTTTGTGGATGCAGTGTGTCCTCTGTAATGTGTGTTTGTGGATGCAGTGTGTCCTCTGTAATGTGTGTGTTTGTGGATGCAGTGTGTCCTCTGTAATGTGTGTTTGTGGATGCAGTGTGTCCTATATAATGTGTGTTTGTGGACGCAGTGTGTCCTCTGTAATGTGTGTTTGTGGATGCAGTGTGTCCTCTGTAATGTGTTTGTGGATGCAGTGTGTCCTCTGTAATGTGTGTTTGTGGATGCAGTGTGTCCTCTGTAATGTGCGTTGTGGATGCAGTGTGTCCTCTGTAATGTGTGTTTGTGGACGCAGTGTGTCCTCTGTAATGTGTGTTTGTGGATGCAGTGTGTCCTCTGTAATGTGTGTTTGTGGATGCAGTGTGTCCTCTGTAATGTGTGTTTGTGGATGCAGTGTGTCCTCTGTAATGTGTGTTTGTGGATGCAGTGTGTCCTCTGTAATGTGTGTGTGTGGATGCAGTGTGTCCTCTGTAATGTGTGTGTGTGGATGCAGTGTGTCCTCTGTAATGTGTGTGTGTGGATGCAGTGTGTCCTCTGTAATGTGTGTTTGTGGATGCAGTGTGTCCTCTGTAATGTGTGTTTGTGGATGCAGTGTGTCCTCTGTAATGTGTGTGTGAATGCAGTGTGTCCTCTGTAATGTGTGTTTGTGGATGCAGTGTGTCCTCTGTAATGTGTGTGTGGATGCAGTGTGTCCTCTGTAATGTGTGTTTGTGGATGCAGTGTGTCCTCTGTAATGTGTGTTTGTGGATGCAGTGTGTCCTATATAATGTGTGTTTGTGGACAGTGTGTCCTCTGTAATGTGTGTTTGTGGATGCAGTGTGTCCTCTGTAATGTGTGTTTGTGGATGCAGTGTGTCCTCTGTAATGTGTGTTTGTGGATGCAGTGTGTCCTATATAATGTGTGTTTGTGGACGCAGTGTGTCCTCTGTAATGTGTGTTTGTGGACGAGTGTGTCCTCTGTAATGTGTGTTTGTGGATGCAGTGTGTCCTCTGTAATGTGTGTTTGTGGACGCAGTGTGTCCTCTGTAATGTGTGTTTGTGGATGCAGTGTGTCCTCTGTAATGTGTGTTTGTGGATGCAGTGTGTCCTCTGTAATGTGTTTGTGGATGCAGTGTGTCCTCTGTAATGTGTGTTTGTGGACGCAGTGTGTCCTCTGTAATGTGTGTTTGTGGATGCAGTGTGTCCTCTGTAATGTGTGTTTGTGGACGAGTGTGTCCTCTGTAATGTGTGTTTGTGGATGCAGTGTGTCCTCTGTAATGTGTTTGTGGATGCAGTGTGTCCTCTGTAATGTGTGTTTGTGGACAGTGTGTCCTCTGTAATGTGTGTTTGTGGATGCAGTGTGTCCTCTGTAATGTGTGTTTGTGGACGAGTGTGTCCTCTGTAATGTGTGTTTGTGGACGCAGTGTGTCCCTCTGTAATGTGTGTTTGTGGACGCAGTGTGTCCTCTCTAATGTGTGTTTGTGGACGCAGTGTGTCCTCTGTAATGTGTGTTTGTGGACGCAGTGTGTCCTCTGTAATGTGTGTTTGTGGACGCAGTGTGTCCTCTGTAATGTGTGTTGTGGATGCAGTGTGTCCTCTGTAATGTGTTTGTGGATGCAGTGTGTCCTCTGTAATGTGTGTTTGTGGATGCAGTGTGTCCTCTGTAATGTGTGTGTGTGGATGCAGTGTGTCCTCTGTAATGTGTGTTTGTGGATGCAGTGTGTCCTCTGTAATGTGTGTTTGTGGACGCAGTGTGTCCTCTGTAATGTGTGTTTGTGGACGCAGTGTGTCCTCTGTAATGTGTTTGTGGATGCAGTGTGTCCTCTGTAATGTGTGTTTGTGGATGCAGTGTGTCCTCTGTAATGTGTGTTTGTGGATGCAGTGTGTCCTCTGTGATGTGTGTTTGTGGATGCAGTGTGTCCTATATAATGTGTGTTTGTGGACGCAGTGTGTCCTCTGTAATGTGTGTTTGTGGACGCAGTGTGTCCTCTGTAATGTGTGTTTGTGGATGCAGTGTGTCCTCTGTAATGTGTGTTTGTGGATGCAGTGTGTCCTCTGTAATGTGTGTTTGTGGATGCAGTGTGTCCTCTGTAATGTGTGTTTGTGGATGCAGTGTGTCCTCTGTAATGTGTGTTTGTGGATGCAGTGTGTCCTCTGTAATGTGTGTTTGTGGATGCAGTGTGTCCTCTGTAATGTGTGTTTGTGGATGCAGTGTGTCCTCTGTAATGTGTGTTTGTGGATGCAGTGTGTCCTCTGTAATGTGTGTTTGTGGATGCAGTGTGTCCTCTGTAATGTGTGTTTGTGGATGCAGTGTGTCCTCTGTAATGTGTGTTTGTGGATGCAGTGTGTCCTCTGTAATGTGTGTTTGTGGATGCAGTGTGTCCTCTGTAATGTGTGTTTGTGGATGCAGTGTGTCCTCTGTAATGTGTGTTTGTGGATGCAGTGTGTCCTCTGTAATGTGTGTTTGTGGATGCAGTGTGTCCTCTGTAATGTGTGTTTGTGGATGCAGTGTGTCCTATATAATGTGTGTTTGTGCTGTTTCAGATCTGGGCATGCAGCTGAACCAGGGCAAGTTCGAGTATAACGGCGCATGCGGGTGAGTGTTTGCTGCGGTCCGCTTCCTGCTGCAGCTCATCAGTTAAAGTGTCAGATCGCATTAGCTGCAGCCGGCGGCGCCGCGTCCGCTCTCTACATTAGCGCAAATGAGCACTCGCTAAATATCGGCCCTCGCGCCGAGACTCTCCTGTAGAAATCCAGCCTGGGGCCGAATACTCGTTTGAGATTATGAGCCCACGAGTGTCAGCATCACAGTGCCTTAATGTTTCTGAGCAGCGTCCGTTATTACCAGTGTGTGTGTGTGGGATTGTGTAATGGAAAGAGCTCGGATCATTAATCTTCTTTTGAGCAATTAATCAGAAAAATAATTAATATCTGGCCTAGAGGCGCAGCTCTGAGTGAAGGAGCTGCTGTGAGACAGTCACGTGTTTACAGACGCTCTGTCCCGCAGGTTCCTGCTCAAACCAGACTTCATGCGCCCGACCGCATGTTTGACCCCTTCTCTGAGACGCCAGTAGATGGAGTGATAGCAGCGACCTGCAGCGTACAGGTGACACACACACACACACACGTCTGGTGCGCTATCCTTCTGGGAACTCGCCATAGGCGAAATGGTTTTTATACTGTAAAAACCGTAAATGTTATCCCCCTACACTGCCCCTAAACCTACCCATCACACACACACACACACACACACACACACACACACTCACACACACACTCTCACACACACACACTCTCTCTCACACACATACACTCACTCACACACACACACACACTGCCCCTAAACCTACCCATCACACACACACACATGTTTGTTTTTGTGAAATGTGGGGACATTCCATAGGCGTAATGCATTTTATACTGTACAAACCGTATTTTCTATCCCCTACACTGCCCCTAAACCTACCCATCACACACACACACACACTCACACACACACACACACACACTACCCATCACAGGAGACTGCACAGTTTACTTTCTGTGAAAAAACCTCATCATGTGTGATTTATAAGCATTTTGAAAAGTGAGGACATGGGGAACGTCCTCATATTTCACCCTCTTTTTGTAATACCTGTGTCATACCCATGTCATTATACACATTTGTGTCCTGATATTTCACAAAAACATGCCTACACACACACACACACACACACACACACACACACACACACACACACACACACACACACACACCCACACACACGTGACATCATCACAGAACAGAATTTCATCTCGTCCTTAAGTTTTAATCCAAACAATCATTGTGGCAACAGCAAAAATATGAACACATGATGTGATGTGTTCATGTTCCTCAGGTGTTCTCGGGGCAGTTCTTATCGGATAAGAAGATCGGCACGTATGTGGAGGTGGACATGTACGGCCTCCCCACCGACACCATCCGGAAAGAGTTCCGCACACGCATGGTGATGAACAACGGCCTGAATCCGTACTACAACGAGGAGCCGTTTGTCTTCAGGAAGGTCCGATTTCCTTCTCATGATTCTGGTTTAGAAGATTCTCAGTGTTTGGTTTTTATTCTTTATGACAACACAATTATGAATTCATAACAGAAATCATGAAGCTTCACATGGAGCATTGGATGAGCGTTTGATGAGCGTTTGATGAGCGTTTGATGAGCGTTAGATGAGCGTTAGATGAGCGTTAGATGAGCGTTTGATGAGCATTGGATGAGCGTTAGATGAGCGTTGGATGAGCGTTTGATGAGCGTTAGATGAGAGTTAGATGAGCGTTTGATGAGCGTTGGATGAGCATTGGATGAGCGTTTGATGAGCATTGGATGAGCGTTTGATGAGCGTTTGATGAGCGTTGGATGAGCATTGGATGAGCGTTTGATGAGTGTTTGATGAGCGCTTGATGAGAGTTAGATGAGCATTTGATGAGCGTTGGATGAGCGTTTGATGAGCGTTGGATGAGCATTGGATGAGCGTTTGATGAGCATTGGATGAGAGTTGGATGAGATTTTGATGAGCGTTGGATGAAAGTTTGATGAGCGTTGGATGAGAGTTTGATGAGCATTGGATGAGCGTTAGATGAGAGTTTGATGAGAATTAGACGAGCGTTTGATGAGCATTGTATGAGCGTTTTAAGAGCATTTGATGAGCGTTTGATGAGCGCTTGATGAGCGTTGGAAGAGCGCTTTGATGAGCGTTGGATGAGAGTTTGATGAGCGTTGGATGAGCGTTTGATGAGCGTTTGATGAGCGTTTGATGAGAGTTTGATGAGAGTTTGATGAGCATTAGATGAGAGTTTGATGAGCGTTAGATGAGCGTTTAATGAGCGTTTGATGAGCATTGGATGAGCGTTGGATGAGCGTTGGATGAGCGTTGGATGAGCGTTTGATGAGCATTGGATGAGCGTTGGATGAGCGTTGGATGAGCATTGGATGAGCGTTGGATGAGCATTGGATGAGCGTTGGATGAGAGTTTGATGAGCGTTTGATGAGCGTTTGATGAGAGTTTGATGAGAATTAGATGAGCATTGGATGAGCGTTGGATGAGCGTTGGATGAGAGTTTGATGAGAGTTTGATGAGAATTAGATGAGCGTTGGATGAGAGTTTGATGAGCGTTGGATGAGCGTTAGATGAGCGTTAGATGAGCGTTGGATGAGCTTTTGATGAGCTTTTGATGAGAGTTTGATGAGTGTTGGATGAGAGTTGATGAGCGTTTAAAGAGAGTTTGATGAGCGTTGGATGAGCGTTGGATGAGAGTTTGATGAGCATTGGATGAGCGTTGGATGAGCGTTGGATGAGAGTTTGATGAGCATTGGATGAGAGTTGGATGAGCGTTGGATGAGCGTTGGATGAGAGTTTGATGAGCATTGGATGAGCGTTGGATGAGCGTTTGATGAGAGTTTAAAGAGAGTTTGATGAGCGTTGGATGAGCATTGGATGAGCGTTGGATGAGAGTTTGATGAGCGTTGGATGAGAGTTTGATGAGCGTTGGATGAGCGTTTGATGAGAGTTTAAAGAGAGTTTGATGAGCATTGGATGAGCATTGGATGAGCGTTGGATGAGAGTTTGATGAGCATTGGATGAGAGTTTGATGAGCGTTGGATGAGCGTTGGATGAGCGTTGGATGAGCGTTGGATGAGCGTTTGATGAGAGTTTAAAGAGAGTTTGATGAGCGTTGGATGAGCATTGGATGAGCGTTGGATGAGAGTTTGATGAGCATTGGATGAGAGTTTGATGAGCGTTGGATGAGAGTTTGATGAGCGTTGGATGAGCGTTGGATGAGCGTTTGGATGAGCATTGGATGAGAGTTGGATGAGCGTTTGATGAGCGTTGGATGAGCGTTGGATGAGCGTTGGATGAGCGTTTGATGAGCGTTGGATGAGCGCTTGATGAGTTTGATGAGCGTTGGATGAGCGTTGGATGAGCGTTGGATGAGAGTTTGATGAGCGTTGGATGAGAGTTTGATGAGCGTTAGATGAGCGTTGGATGAGCGTTGGATGAGAGTTTGATGAGCGTTGGATGAGAGTTTGATGAGCGTTAGATGAGCGTTGGATGAGCATTGGATGAGCATTGGATGAGCGTTGGATGAGCGTTTGATGAGCGTTGGATTAGCGTTGGATGAGCGTTTGATGAGAGTTTGATGAGCATTGGATGAGAGTTTGATGAGAGTTTGATGAGCATTGGATGAGCATTGGATGAGAGTTTGATGAGCGTTGATGAGCGTTGGATGAGCGTTGGATGAG
>CM040917.1:267500-312500 GCA_023029165.1 Gobiocypris rarus
TGGATCTCCAATAGGCGCTGGTCAGATAGGCGCTCTCTTTATAAATAAACCACACATTTAATCTTTAAACAAGTACATTCCTGAAAAAGTCTTAACTACTATTTGTGACACAATAACAGAAGTATTTTTAAATGACGTTTCTCTTCTGCTATTGGCTTGCTGGTTTTATTCTCGTCTATGGTACGATCAGTTATGAATATTATATTTAGCTAGCTACTGTTATGTTGTAATGCTTAATATTTGAAACAACCCAATACATTTGTTAAACATCTTACATCTGGGTATTTAAGATAGGTTGGAGGTTATCCTAACTTTAAGAAGTTATTTACGATGATTTTTAAGAACATTTGTTTCGGGAATATGAATACTTCTTAAATGTTATCTTAAGAAAAATTTTTGAGAATACAAAATATTCTTATATTTTTTCTTAAGTTAGAAAATAAGAAAAACTTAGCAGTTAAGAATAATTTCATTCTTAAGAATGTTTTCTGAATCCGGCCCCAGGTGTGTGTGTGTGTGTGTGTTTGTGTGTGTGTGTGTGTGTCTGAACACCAGGTGTGTGTGTGTGTGTGTGTGTGTGTGTGTGTGTGTGTGTCTGAACACCAGGTGTGTGTGTGTGTCTGAACACCAGGTGTGTGTGTGTGTGTGTGTGTGTGTGTGTCTGAACACCGTGTGTGTGTGTGTGTATGTGTGTGTGTGTGTGTGTGTCTGAACACCAGGTGTGTGTGTGTGTGTGTGTGTGTGTGTGTGTGTGTGTGTGTGTGTGTGTGTGTGTCTGAACACCAGGTGTGTGTGTGTGTGTGTGTGTGTGTGTGTGTGTGTGTGTGTGTGTGTGTGTGTGTGTGTGTGTGTGTGTGTCTGAACACCAGGTGTGTGTGTGTGTCTGAACACCAGGTGTGTGTGTGTGTGTGTGTGTGTGTGTGTGTGTGTGTGTTCAGGAGCATTGCTGGAGCGTTGGTATTGTGAGGAACTGAAAACCGGTTCCAGACCAGCTCGCTCTTCACTTTTGCTTGGAGTATATCAGGGCCTTTAACATTAGGATCCAGCTCACATGTGCAGACAGAACCACTGCGGACTGCTTTTACTCACAGAGTTTGGCTGTGTGTGTGTGCTCAGGTGAAGGACATGGTGGCCCAGCACACTAAAGAGTGGTCGGAGATGATCAACAGCCACAGCACCGAGGAGCAGGAGCTGAAGGACGGCCATGTGACGCAGCAGTGTGAGCTCTTGAAGAAGCTGCTGACCAGCGTTCAGGAGCAGCAAACCCTGCAGCTCAAGCTCATCCATGAGCGGTGAGTGACGTCCAGCCCCGCATCACATGACCAGCGTCCGGTCAGACGCTCGCTGCTTCTCTCAGAGCATCCGTTACAGATCCATGCTGCGGTCTCAAAACATGGGTTCAAAACAAGCGAGTGTGTTCAGGTCTACAGCGGAGCGTAGTATGCTAATGCCTGGCATCTGATTAACACGCCACACTCGCTCCGCTATAATGTTTTCATCAGGGCCCGTATTCTGCTCTTTATGATGCTGATGCGCGCTCATTTCGATGGAGATACTGCCATAATTAACAGGCATTAATGTTGCATGAGTCTCTTTGAGTTCAGGAGGGGTCTTTAGAGAGCGGCCCGTCGCGCGTCTCTTGAACTCGAGTGTCTTTATTAATTATGCTGATATTCCCCTCGGCGTGAACCCGTTCTCCGTTTGTTCTGCAGCAGGATCTCCATGAGAAAGGCCCCTGACTCTTGATGATGTTTCATAACCGTGAATCTCTGGGTCTTGTTTTGAAAATGTCTATATTTTGTTTGATTGACAGGCAAAGCAAAGAGATGAAGGCCAATCAGGCGAAGACGTCCATGGAGAACAGCAAAGCCATCAGCCAGGACAAGAGCATCAAAAACAAGGCGGAGCGCGAGAGGTGCGGCGCGCCTCAGGAACCGCATCCATCGCCCGGCCGCAGGTCTGACCGCTCTGACGTGTCTCTTGTGTGTTTGTGTGCAGGAGAGTTCGGGAGCTGAACAGCAGCAACACCAAAAAGTTCCTCGAGGAGAGAAAACGGGTTGGTTGAGGATCTTTTGTTTGTTTCGTTGGGGTTACACGTGGATATTTGAGAGGTTGATGCAGCATTACTGCATGCCATTATTCTCACGAGAGAAAACATGAAAAACACACAATTGAAAATTCACCTCTCAGGTCAGATTCAGGCTTTATGTTAGAGATGATCAGTCCTATGGAAGCTTGTTTTCACCACTAAAAAAATAAAACGGGAACTTCTAAAAACAATATACTGCAATTGTGAGATTATATCTGACAGTTCTTAAAACTTGTTAAATATAAACTCACACTTGTGGGAAAAAAGCCAAAATTGTGCAATCAAAAGTCACAATCACTTTTTTACTTTTTATTCAGTGGCGGAAACAAACTTCTGTACAGTCCTGAATCTTGTTTTGTTTAATAATAGTTTGTGATTCTCAATAATCTCGATTATAAATATTCAAACTGCTTGTGATGCTCCTCGTTTGTAAATGGCTTTAGGCTTTTCTGTTAAATGAGAATGCAGTCGCAGTGAAATACTGGAACGAGAGGGTCGCATCGTGATGCTGACGTGTTGTTGACGTGATGCTGACGTGTTGTTGACGTGTTGTTGACGTGTTGTTGACGTGTTGTTGACGTGATGTTGACGTGTTGTTGACGTGTTGTTGACGTGATGCTGACGTGTTGTTGACGTGTTGTTGACGTGATGCTGACGTGTTGTTGACGTGATGCTGACGTGTTGTTGACGTGATGCTGACGTGTTGTTGACGTGATGTTGACGTGTTGTTGACGTGATGTTGACGTGTTGTTGACGTGATGTTGACGTGATGCTGACGTGTTGTTGACGTGATGCTGACGCGTGTTGTTGACGTGATGCTGGCGTGTTGTTGGCGTGATGCTGGCGTGTTGTTGGCGTGATGTTGACGTGATGTTGACGTGGTGTTGACGTGTTGTTGACGTGATGCTGACGCGTGTTGTTGACGTGATGCTGACGTGTTGTTGACGCGTGATGCTGACGTGTTGTTGACGCGTGATGCTGACGCGGTTGTTGACGTGATGTTGACGTGATGTTGACGTGGTGTTGACGCGTGTTGTTGACGTGATGTTGACGTGTTGTTGCTGACGTGATGTTGACGTGTTGTTGACGTGATGTTGACGTGTTGACGCGTGATGCTGACGCGTGTTGTTGACGTGATGTTGACGTGTTGTTGACGCGTGATGTTGACGTGTTGTTGACGTGATGCTGACGTGTTGTTGACGTGATGCTGACGTGTTGTTGACGTGTTGTTGACGTGTTGTTGACGTGTTGTTGGCGTGTTGTTGGCGTGATGCTGGCGTGTTGGCGTGGTGTTGACGTGTTGTTGGCGTGATGCTGACGTGTTGTTGGCGTGATGCTGGCGTGTTGTTGGCGTGATGTTGGCGTGTTGTTGGCGTGATGCTGACGTGTTGTTGACGTGATGCTGGCGTGTTGTTGGCGTGATGCTGGCGTGTTGTTGGCGTGATGTTGGCGTGTTGTTGACGTGATGTTGACGCGTGTTGTTGACGTGATGTTGACGCGTGTTGTTGACGTGATGTTGACGTGATGCTGACGCGTGTTGTTGACGCGTGATGTTGACGTGGTGTTGACGTGTTGTTGACGTGATGTTGACGGTTGTTGACGTGATGTTGACGCGTGTTGTTGACGTGTTGTTGACGTGTTGTTGACGTGATGTTGACGTGTTGGACGTGATGCTGGCGTGTTGGCGTGGTGTTGGCGTGTTGTTGGCGTGATGTTGACGCGTGTTGTTGGCGTGTTGTTGACGCGTGTTGTTGGCGTGATGCTGACGTGTTGGCGTGGTGTTGGCGTGTTGTTGACGTGATGCTGACGTGTTGTTGACGTGATGTTGGCGTGTTGTTGACGTGGTGCTGACGTGATGCTGACTGGCGTGTTGTTGACGCGTGTTGTTGACGTGATGCTGACGTGTTGTTGACGTGATGTTGACGTGTTGTTGACGTGATGCTGACGGTTGTTGACGGATGTTGACGTGTTGTTGGCGTGTTGTTGGCGTGTTGTTGGCGTGATGCTGACGTGTTGTTGACGTGTTGTTGACGTGATGCTGACGCGTGTTGTTGACGTGATGCTGACGTGTTGTTGACGTGATGCTGACGTGTTGTTGACGTGTTGTTGACGTGATGTTGACGTGTTGTTGACGTGATGCTGACGTGTTGTTGACGTGTTGTTGACGTGTTGTTGACGTGTTGTTGACGTGTTGTTGGCGTGGTGTTGACGTGTTGTTGACGTGATGCTGGCGTGATGCTGGCGTGATGCTAAGGTGCTTGGCGTGGTGTTGGCGTGGTGTTGGCGTGGTGTTGACGTGTTGTTGACGTGGTGTTGACGTGTTGTTGACGTGTTGTTGACGTGGTTTTGACGTGTTGTTGACGTGTTGTTGACGTGTTGTTGACGTGTTGTTGACGTGGTGTTGGCGTGTTGTTGACGTGGTTTTGACGTGGTTTTGACGTGTTGTTGACGTGGTGTTGACGTGATGTTGACGTGGTGTTGACGTGTTGTTGACGTGGTGTTGACGTGGTGTTGACGTGGTGTTAATGTGTTGTTGACATGATGTTGACGTGGTGTTGACGTGATGTTGACATGCTCTTCCGTGTTCTCGTCTCAGTTGGCCATGAAGCAAGCGAAGGAGCTGGAGCAGCTGCAGAAGAACCAGCGCGAGCAGCTGGAGAAACTCGAGAAGTTCAATGAGCAGGTAAGCCTTCAGCCGTCACTGCCACAGAACGGGTTCACCAGCTAAACCTGCTAGATTTTTGGTAGTTAACCGAAACAAACTAATGGTCACCCCTCTCTTGATTTCATATGATTTGCTTTTTGTCCTCCATTTCTCATATTTTGTACGTGTGACATCTGAAGCCATGCCTTAAATATGATTTGCCTTTTCTTTGAACAGCTTTTGAAATCACATCATGCAAACAGTCAGACTCCAGGTAGGCTCATCATCGCTTTCCTCTGTCTTCAGTTTCCTCCCTCATCGTTTCTGCCTTATTGAGCCTCGACACAAGGGTTACTGCTTCTACTAAACAGGGAGATCACACCACAAAACATGCTCCTGTGTGTTTCTGTCGTGTTTTCCAGCACAAATATCTAAACATTCAAGATACATTTACTGGAGAAGCAAACATTTTTAAAATATTAAATCTTGTTTTTGAAAAATGTATAAAGATTAGTTGTGGTTAAAACGTCAAATGCTGTCAGACACATACATAATGTTTAGCATTCAGCATCTGGCAGACGATTGGATATTGAGCTGCAAATCAAATTAAGCTCATGCTGCTCTCACAGACAGGACTCTATATAGTACAGTTGTATGTATTCTAATCATGTCATTGCAGCACTTCTGATGAACCTGTTGAAAGTCTCAGTATGATTTACTGTCATCACACCGTTGTTCCTGTCTCTATGCACATTTTAACGGTGTTATGAAACGATACTCATCACTGTCCACATGAGTCATTTCACACTGTGAGTCACTCTATTACTGAACACAAGCGTTTGAAAGTGTTCCCTACAGCATCCAGTATTCACTACACGCCGTGAAGGCCGTCTGAACACACAGATGTAGGGATGGGAATCATGAAGAATATAACAATACTGATTCTAATTCCAAGAATTCATATTTTAGTAATTTCGCTCTCATTTTAAACCAGACACGATGAGAGTGAATCAAGAGTCGTTAGATTGATTCGTTGAGGGAACGAGTCATCGGATGATTCAATTGGTGGTGGTTTTCCTGTCATGTGACAGCTGCTTCCTTTCATCACATCCAATGATTTGATGGAAAAAGTTTTTTATTTATAGTTGTAGGTAACACTTTAAAACACTTTGTTAACATTAGTTAACAAGAACTAACGATTAACAGTTGTATTTGTATTAACTAACATTACCAAAGATTAATAAAACTGTAACAGATGTATTTCTCATTGTTAGTTAATGATAGTTAATGCATGAACTATTGAGACAATATTGTAAAGCGTTAAAACAAATCTGCGTCTTTTTATAAAACAGCCGAATAATAAAACAATATGCTAAGCTACTTCGACTTTTCCTGTTCATTACGAACCAGGGGTTTTGATTTTTGCATGGTCTCACAAAAATATGCAAATCATGTTAATTCAGTAAGTGAATACACCTCTGAAGAGTCGCTGTCTGTATGAACCGCAATCTTTAACAATCACTTTTAATATTACCTAACCATGAGCGATACGTTTGTTACAGTATTAATAATCATTGTTAACATTAGTTCTTGTTAGCGCAGGTCCACTAATTTTTTATTTTAATAATTCATTAGTAAATGTTGAAATAAACATAAACTACAATGATTAAATGCTGTAGAAGGAATTCATCATTGTTAATTCATTACTATCCAATGTCAACAGATGAAACCTTATTGTAAAAAATGTTACCATTGTTTTTAATTCTAGACAACAGATCTGGATGAATGAATGAAACTATCTCTCTATCTATTTATCTATCTATCTACACTTAATTGCCAAACGTTTTGGGACGCCTGCCTTTACATGCACATGAACTTTAATGTCAGGCACTGATGTTGGACGAGAAGGCCTGGCTCGCAGTCTCCGCTCTAATTCATCCCAAAGGTGTTCTATCGGGATGAGATCAGGACTCTGTGCAGGCCAGTCCAGTTCCTCCACACCAAACTCGCTCATCCATGTCTTTATGGAGCGACGCTTTGTGCACTGGAGCGCAGTCATGTTGGGACAGGAAGGGGCTGATCCCACAAAGTTGGGAGCATGAAATTGTCCAAAATGTCTTGGTGAAGCATTAAGAGTTCCTTTCACTGGAACTAAGGGGCCAACCCCTGAAAAACAACCCCACCCCATAATCCCCCCTCCACCAAACTTTACACTTGGCACAATGCAGTCAGGCGAGTCCTGCCCCTGGCAACCGCCAAACCCAGACTCGTCCATGGGATGGTCAGACAGAGAAGCGTGATTGGTCACTCAGAGAACACGTCTCACTGCTCTAGAGTCCAGTGGTGGCGTGCTTTACCCCACTGCATCCCACGCTTTGCATTGCTCTTGGTGATGTAAGGCTTGGATGAGCTGCTCGCCATGGAAACCCATTCCATGAAGCTCTCTCCGCACTGTTCCTGAGCTCATCTGAAGGCCACAGGAGTTTGGAGGTCTGGAGCGATTGACTCTGTAGAAAGTTGGTGACTTCTGCGCACTGTGACCCTCAGCATGCGCTGACCCCGCTCTGGGATTTCACTCCGTGGCTGAGTTGCTGTTGTTCCCAATCGCTTCCTCTTTGTTATAATCCCACTAACAGTTGAGCGTGGAATATTTAGTAGTGAGGAAATGTCAGGAATGGCCTTATTGCACAGGTGGCAACCTATCCCGGTCCCACGCTTGAGTTCACTGAGCTCCTGAGAGCGAGCCATTCTCTCACAAATGTGTGTAGAAGCGTCTGCATGCCTAGAGCTTGATTTATACACCTGTGGCCATGAAGGGATTGAACACCTGAACTCTGGGATCTGGAGGAGCGGCACAATACTTTTGGCAATATAGTGCATCTCTCTCTCCCTCTCTCTCCCTCTCCCTCTCTCTCTCTCTCTCTCTCTCTCTCTCTCTCTCTCCTCTCCTCTCCCTCTCCCTCTCCCTCTCTCTCTCTCTCTCTCTCTCTCTCTCTCTCTCTCTCCTCTCCTCTCCCTCTCTCCTCTCCCTCTCCCTCTCCTCTCCCTCTCCTCTCTCTCTCTCTCTCTCTCTCTCTCTCTCTCTCTCTCTCTCTCTCTCTCTCTCTCTCTCTCTCTCTCTCTCTCTCTCTCTCTCTCTCTCTCTCTCCCTCTCCTCTCTCTCTCTCTCTCTCTCTCTCTCTCTCTCTCTCTCTCTCTCTCTCTCTCTCTCTCTCTCTCTCTCTCTCTCTCTCTCTCTCTCTCTCTCTCTCTCTCTCTCTCTCTCTCTCTCTCTCTCTCTCTCTCTCTCTCTCTCTGATGGTGTGTCTGCTGTGATTCTCCAGGCCAAAGACATGCAGAAGATGGTGAAGCTGGAGGAGGACATGGACCGCAGGCCAGCCACGATGGTGTAAGCGCCCCGTCCATCAACTGAGAAGGCCAGAGGAAACCCTCACCAATCTCCCACACGAGTGTGCTGAGACGTCCGTCTGTCCCGGCGGGCTCCGTCTTTATCAGTCCCTGCACTCTGTAGATCTATAGCCCCGCCCATTCTCCCTACCTCAGAATAAGCCCCGCCCACACCTAACTCCTCTGCAGCGGCCAACCCGTAGCTCCGCCCACGTAGCTCCGCCCACACTGCTGAAGGCAGCCCCCGCGGTGAAGACGGCGCTGGTGGGACAGACTCGTCGCACATGTTTTTATACAGTCCTCTGTGGCCCATCCGTCATCACCATGGGCCAACGACTCAGAAGTGAACTTTTCAACTCGAATCTTACCCGTAGCAGAGTCAGGCCAGCAGACGCATCTGATTTAGTTTATGTCGTCAGCACAATACCTGTGAACGATGCGCTAGTTTAATGTCCTGAGCACTTTATATGTGATAGGAAGTCAGAGGACTTTGACTATGTAGCAGAGCACTAGCTTTCCTCAGTACAGTAAGAATGTAGAGCGTCTGGAATCCACACGAGTTCTGCTGTCCCGAGCTTTTATCATCTGTTCCTGTCCGTTTTTAAGATGCAGCTCAGGCGCACACGTCATTTTAACCCAAATGTTGTTTTATTTTCGAGGAGACACTTTTTAAACAGGCTTTGAGATGTAGGTGGTGCTCAATGAGTTTGCTTTCGCTGTACTACGCAACAGACCCAAACTCAGTCTCGTAGCGTCTGACCCGTGTGGATTTGGACGCATCAACACAAACCATTTACTTTCCTCGGACATGACGCTGAACTTTGGTTCCACTTGTGTTTGTGTTCTTTCACTTTCAGGAGGTCTGATCTAGTCTAATCTAGTACTTGTGTTCAAGAGAGGTGGTTGATCGTTTATCCCGGCTTGTATTTGAGGGCTTTTGGGATCATATGTGTATTGGTTGTGGTGGGTTTTCCATCTATCGGTTTCGTTCTTTTTCTTTGCATCATGTTTTCATGTGTTTGGCGGTGACCACATATCTCGTGTGAAAGCAAAGTGCTTTAAAACTCCATCGCTTACAAATGTGCCACTAAATGTCATGTAGGACCTTTAAATTATTTTACAATGATAAATGCCAAAATAAGGGGTTATTTATATAAAGATACATATATTATAGCGGGTAGTTTAAGACTACGTTTGATTTCTTAGAAGCTTTTTGCACTAGCTGAATGTTTTCTGTTGTGCGACTTTCTCGTAGACTTTGCTCTAAATTATAGTTTGCGGGAAAAGCAGATTATTTTTGCAGAACTGTCGCTCTGAATTTCACCTGTTTCTATTTGTCTTTCTGTAGCTACTCAATGGACCATGCTGTGGGTGCTTTTGTATTTATATATATATATATATCGTATTTGTCAAACTTCTAGCAATGAAAATACTCAAAAAATACTGTTGTTATCCTGCTACTTTAATACTGTTTTATAGTATGTGTACCAATAAACTATCCCAGGTGTTAAATGAAAATTGCTGCAGGTGTATTTTATTGTGTTTTCATTATAATAAAGCTTTCATCAGGGTTTTTTTCACGGTGATGGTTCCCTAAACAACCTTCCAGTGATCAGCTCTCAAAAGAGCCATGTTTTTAGTGTGGATAAAGAACCGTTTGTGCAACGGAAAGATCCCATGGATGTTAAAGGTTCTTCATGGAACCATCAATGCCAGTAATACTCTTATTGGACTATACGACGATCAGGCATAACATTATGACCACCTTCCTAATATTGTGTTGCCAACAGGACAGGGGTCAGCATAGGCACCCCGACTGACCCCTTTCTATCAGAACCAGCATTAACTTCTTGAGCAGTTTGAGCTCCAGTAGCTCGTCTGTTTGATCGGACCACACGGGCCAGCCTTCGCTCCACACGTGCATCAATGAGCCTGGGCCGCCCATGACCCTGTGGCCGGTTCTCCACTGTTCCTTCCTTGGAGCACTTTTGATAGATCCTGACCACTGCAGACCGGGAACACCCCACAAGAGCTGCAGTTTTGGAGATGCTCTGACCCAGTCGTCTAGCCATCACAATCTGGCCCTTGTCAAACTCGCTCAAATCCTTACGCTTGCCCATTTTTCCTGCTTCTAACACATCAACTCTGAGGACAATGTTCACTTGCTGCCTAATATATCCCACCCACTAACACCGGTCATAATGTTATGCCTGATCTGTGTATACTCTACTTTCGAAGTTAAAGCAATATACTGTTGAATATGTCAATATGAGCTGCGATCTTTCCTTTCAATGAAAGAAAAACAAAAAAGCCAGCAGTGAGAAAATTTATTTATGCATTTAATTCAGCCGAAGACATGAATGAGAAGAAAGCCTTCATTAGGCTTGAGTTGGTCGCAGCTCCGCAGCGTCTCTGCAGAAACACAAAGCCTTCCAGTCAGGGATCACATGCAGTAATGGGTGCATATATTCATGTCATTCAGTCGGCCCTCTCAGAAGCCCTTATTACAATCAGCACATTAATACACATCCACTTATGAACAATAAAGTGTGATAATGAGATTGGTGTTGTCGTGGAAACTCTGAAGCGCAGCAGTATAAAGAGCGCAGAGCCCAGCGGTGGAGAGAGGATTGAGGAAAGAGCCTTAAACATGCTGAAGCTCTCCGACAGGAGCGACTCCAAGACGGACACCAGAATCCTCCTGGAAGCCATCTCCAACGACAAGATCCACCTGGCCAGGTTCATTCTGGACGCTCTGGATGGGAAGATCATCGACTCCGAGAGCGAAGGGGCGCAGACGCCTCTGGTTTCCGCCGTGTTTCTCCGGGATGCTCCGGCCAGGAGCAGGTTCATGAATCTCCTTCTGCAGAGGGGCGCGAGTGTGAACCGGCCGGACGAGAGCGGACGCACAGCGCTGAGTTACGCCTGCGAGATGGGATACCTGGACGCGGTGAAGATCCTGGTGAAGAGCGGCGCAGATCCCGAGGCGGCGGACGCCTGGGGGAACACAGCGCTCATGTATGCGGTCGTGGCCGGACGCCCAGCCATCGTGGAGTTTCTGGTGCGCGCCTTCAAACGATTGGGCCTCCAGATCGACCGGCAAAACAAGGTGGGCAATTCCGCCGTGGAGGTGGCCAAGCATCTCGGACACACCGAGTGTCTGCAGGCGCTGTCCAGTCACTCCAGGAGAGTTCACCAGGACACGCTGGCCGAGAGACTGTCCAGCGTGAGCATCGATGAAGACGAGCGGAGGCCCGAGAGGAGAGCTGGAGGAGATGAAGACGAGCGGAGGCCCGAGAGGAGAGCTGGAGGAGATGAAGACGAGCGGAGGCCCAGGAGGAGAGCTGGAGGAGATGAAGACGAGCGGAGGCCCAGGAGGAGAGCTGGAGATGAAGACGAGCGGAGGCCCAGGAGGAGAGCTGGAGATGAAGACGAGCGGAGGCCCGAGAGGAGAGCTGGAGGAGATGAAGACGAGCGGAGGCCCGAGAGGAGAGCTGGAGATGAAGACGAGCGGAGGCCCAGGAGGAGAGCTGGAGATGAAGACGAGCGGAGGCCCGAGAGAGAGAGCTGGAGATGAAGACGAGCGGAGGCCCAGGAGGAGAGCTGGAGATGAAGACGAGCGGAGGCCCGAGAGGAGAGCTGGAGGAGATGAAGACGAGCGGAGGCCCGAGAGGAGAGCTGGAGGAGACAGGACTCCACTCGGTTTAACCCGTAAAAGGTCCCTCGGTTTGCGGAACCGAATCCAGTCCATGGACTCTATTGAGGAATATGAGAGGGAAAGTGACGCTTCTTCATCACAGGGCCTCATGTTCTCAGGTGTTAGCCCTCCTCAGACACAGGCAGAGCATCTGAACAATCACCTGCCGCCCTTGTTTTACTCGCCCAGACCCTCCAAAACACCGCCTCCTCCATCCGGCCCTCTCAGCATTTTATTAACTCCTTTCGGCAAAAGAGCCAAAGAAGATCCAGAGAAAGCCAAGAAACGGATGCCCATCTGGAGGTTCGATGACAGTTATTATCAGAAGCGGTGCAGTTTACCCACAAGCGCTCTGGCCCCGGCGGCCCCGCAGCACAGTAGGAGCAAACCCCTGCTGAAGGCCCCAGTGCATGCTGGGAGCAGATCCGTGAGCGCTCTCGGAGGCAGACTGTTGAGGAGGTTCACGTTCCCCGAGCTCAAGCGCAGCAGCGGAGAAGGTTGCGGCGCTCCAAGCAGAGCTCCAGATCCGTCCGGCCGCTGTATCCCAAGGTCAGAAACGTTTCCCCTGGGAAAGAACCACCCTCAAGTGGGGAGCAAGCCGAGCATCGACAGCATCAGTGCAGTCAAGTGTGAGTTTGACTTTCAGGCTAAAGCGGCTCCAGATGTCTGAGCGGATGGACGGCGGTCTGTGATGCACACGGATTGGGAATATATAACGATATTAAATACATGGACAGAAATGAGCTTAGGGTTTTTGGGCCAACTGACTTCATTATTCATGCCAGTCCTTTGTGCTAGGGCAGACCGGGGCTAGTTGTCACAGTGGGTTTTATTCAAAACACAAACCTTACAGTCCTAACTACAAACAGAAAATAAAAGCAGTATTTCCAGTGGTTTGGCTCGGTCAGTAATGGTGTATGTTTGTGTTTAATTGAACACTGTGCTCACACTCATGGGGTAAGTTGTCACAATCATTAAACAGCCAAAACAAGAAATAATCCACAAAACAGTAAAGCATGTAAAAGCTGACATGCACAAACTGTCAAAGAAACCAATCAATTAATTGCATTAAAGTACGCATGTTTATGAATATGGTCTTAATGTATGCATACGCATGAGACCCTGAGATGCAGTCACACCATGTGACAACTAACCCCAGTGTCCCATATAAGGAGTTTCTCTGTGCAATAACGCGCACACCTGGCCGAGCGTGCCTGTGTTTCTCTGCGGAAAATAACTGAAGGACTTCTGAGCGTCGTGCGCGTGCAGGGGAAGTGCGCTCGGTGATTTGATACGTCGACGATCCGTCATCGGTGGAGCACGGGCTCGTGTCGCGCGCTGCAGCAGTGCGGGATCGGCGGACTGTCCGAGCGGAGTGATGCTGCATGCGCGTCTGCAGGCGTGAATCACGCGCACCTGCATCTGCTGGAGTTCCTCTGGAAGCTTCCGCTCATTCCCTGCAGGAGCGTCGCTTCAGGATGGACTCGCGCTGCGCTGCGCTTCTGCTGCTCGGTAAGTTCTGCTGCCAACTCTCCTGATCCGCACACTGATAACACAGTCACTGCTGCCAACTTCGTCACATGTGAGACACATTTTTGTAAAATTGTACAGAGTTTGATTGTGAATTATCAGAATGAGATCTGAATGTAAACTACAGCAGAATCAGTTTCTCAGACCTCTCCTCAGTGTGCGCTTGTGTTGTTCCACTGCAGAGAAACTCAAACCCTGGACAAGACAAAGAGCCGCTCAACACAAAGAGCAGAACAGACTCATTAAGAGTGTGTGTGTGTGTGTGTGTGTGTGTGTGAGATCTGATGGTTTCTCCTGGTTTCTCCAGGCTCTCTGTCAGCGCTCAGTGTTTCTGCGGAGCAGGAGGTGGAAAATCTCTCCGGACTGTCAACGAATCCGGACCGGGAGATTTTTGTCGTCCGAGAAAATGGAACGACCTGCTTGATGGCGGAGTTTGCGGTGAAATTCCTGATTCCATACGACGTTCTGGCCCTGAACGGGATCGACGTGAGCGACTCTATTCTGTCTCACTCAATCATGATGATCTAGTAAAATAAAAACCGCAACACGGAATCCAATTGGATTTGATCCTATTGGATCCTTGACTCAGAAGTTAAAACATCATGCACGTCCCATCGGGATGCTTTAAGTGTTTGGAAACTTCCCTGTACAAACATGAGATGATGCTTATATATTGTGTGTGTGTGTGTGTGTGTGTAGCTGATAACAGAGCAGGCGTCCGTGACGATTCCGCGTGGAGCTCAGATTGCGGGGAAATGCGGGAACACCGAGTCGGAGCTGCACATCTCATGGAGCGATCAGAGCTTCACATTCCGCATCTTCTTCTCAAAGGTTTGGATCCCAGCAGAAACAGATGATCAGTGTGATCCATTACAGCACTTCACTCTGTGTGTGTGTGTGTGTGTGTGTGTGTGTGTGTGTGTGTGTGTGTGTGTGTGTGTGTGTGTGTGTGTGTGTGTAGGAGAAGCCCACGATGGGAAGTGATGGAAAAGCTAAAGAAGCTGAGGTGTGGGAGATGAACAAGGTTCAGCTGGTCTATGACACTTCAGACACGACGCACTTCATCAACGCTTATAACCGTGAGAAATCTTCCTCCTCTTTTCCAAATGTTGTGTGATTGCATGCTCCAGTTTCACCTGCGGATGGGTGTGTATCTCTGATTGAGGATGAGCTTCTGCATGTTAGCGCTGTGCTGCAGTGATCGGCGCTTCACTCGCTCACACACACTCGTTTACAGGAGCGATTCTGCACCATTTAAAGTGTTTTGTTTGTTCAGTGGTGTCCTCTCGCTCAGTGATTCTGCTGATCTGAACTAATGACCAGAGTTCTGATGGATCCGTGTGTGTGTGTGTGTGTGTGTGTGTGCAGCGGGGAAACGCACGGCCAGCACACACCGTCTCTCTGCGCTGGTGACTCCCGCCGGACGCTCATACGTGTGTGCGGCTCAGCAGACGCTCACCATGATCTCCAGCGACCATCAGAAGGGAATCACCATCTCCATCTACGACATCCAGATCCAGCCCTTCGACATCAGCAGCGACTTCGTCTTCAGTGAACGTAAGACACGCATCTCACACTCCTCGGATATATCTCCTCAGGGTTTCAGGAGCTTCGGATATGTTGCATTGGAACGTTATTATCATGGCGGTTAAACACATTTTCCTCCCTAAACATCAGCTCCGCTGCCAAACCCGATGCTCTTCCTCTGTCCGTCTCGTTTTCCAGAACAAATATCTGGAGAAGCAAAATGACTCCATACTAATGTCTGTGTGTCAGCTCCTCCAGAGAATGTGTCCTGATGGAAGAGAATCATCTGTGTTTGATTTGGGGCAGAAACGAGCAGATGCTGTGACATGTGTCAGGTGTGTGTGTGTGTGTGTGTGTGTGTCCGAGGGAAGGTTCTGGTTTGAGCAGGTTGGATGTGTTGACCTCTCGGTGACCCGTGAGATGAGTGTGTGGTTGTTTCGCTGTGAGGGTGAAATGGCTGTTTACCGCAGTGAGCGTACTCTTCCCTTTATAGTCCCGCTGATTTATGGGCCGTTTCCTTCAGCGCAGGAACAAAAGCCCGTCCCGCTGGGCGATCACGCTCCGCTGTTGTGAAGGAGACAAAAGCTTACACTCTTAAGGGTTTTTGCAGCAGTGCCGTATAGAAATATGATTCCGCAAAGATCGTTTCAGTGTGTGAAGAAGCTCTAGCGGAGTGTGTGGAGGACCTGACGTCTGTCTGTCAGTGTGTGTGAAGAGGATGAAGGGGTTTCTGACAGATCTGCTGTATTTGCAAAAGCGTTGAGGAGCTCGTGGTAACCCGAGTGCTGACGTGTGTGTGTGTGTGTGCTCTTGACATATTAACAACTCAGCACACTGATACGGCTCTAATAACGTCTCCATCCAAAGTTGTGATTTTAACTTATACGCAAGATTGGAATATCTCATAAATCTTCTGTGAATAAAGCGTTTCCATCCCATGTGTTCAAGAGAACAAAGTCATCCCTTCCTGGAAAACTGGCACAAAATATCCATAATAAAACACATACACACACACACACACACACACACACACACACACACACTCACACACACACTCAGAGCGTAAGGCGAAACACACACACACTCAGAGCGTAAGGCGAACACACACACACACACACACACTCAGAGCGTAAGGCGAACACACACACACACACTCAGAACGTAAGGCGAACACACACACACACACACACACACTCAGAACGTAAGGCGAACACACACACACTCAGAGCGTAAGGCGAAACACACACACACTCAGAGCGTAAGGCGAACACACACACACTCAGAGCGTAAGGCGAACACACACACACTCAGAGCGTAAGGCGAAACACACACACACTCAGAGCGTAAGGTGAAGACACACACACTCAGAGCGTAAGGCGAAACACACACACACCCGAGCGTAAGTAAACACACACACACACTCAGAGCGTAAGGCGAAACACACACACACTCAGAGCGTAAGGCAAACACACACACACACACACTCAGAGCGTAAGGCGAACACACACACACACACACACTCAGAGCGTAAGGAGAACACACACACACACACACACACACACACTCACAGAGCGTCAGGCGAAATAATAAACGCTGTCATGTTCTGTTGCGTTTGGATGCTGGTGTTTGGGAACTCAATCATGTGAGATGCTTCTAGATGAATACTCTGTCACACACACACCCACACACACACACACACACACACACTGATCCGCTGGTTATTGTATGTCTTCTTATTGGATAAAGGAGGTGCAAATCAGCAAATCCTAAAACAGAACACCCATCACATGATCTGTCATAATGCACTGGACATGAACGCCCTCTCAAATCATATTTACTCGTGGGAAACTGATCATTTTGACACGAGTTTCCGAGTTAGACGGGCCATAAACTTTAAACATGTGGAGAAGAGTTGCTGCTGTGATATTCTTTATTAGTTTCTCCACAGCAGCTGCATCACATTAAAGCCGTGCATATTTACATATATGAATAATCATGAGAGGCATATTGTATGTTTTACACACAGTGATGCTGTCTTCACATGCTATCAGATTTTTGTGAATATGAGTTTCCTGGTCGGAAATTCCTAGTTGGAGTTCATTAGTTTAATATTCCTAGTTGGAAATTCCTAGTCAACGTTTCCTAGTTGTAGCCATGGCAGAGTGGGAATGATTGCTGCTGGGACTGGGATACTGTACTGGTTTTCCACAACAGCTGCATCGCCTCGTCTGTAGAAAACATGAAAATCTCCTCTCCGTACAGCAGCAGTCGTGCTCTTCTCCACCATGATTGTTCAGAACTGTGTGTGTGAGATCTGCAGACGTGTGTTTCTCTCCTCTCGCAGCGTATAAATGCATAACGGACCAGCGCGAGCAGCTGGAGCAGATGCTGCCGCTGGTGTTGGGTCTCATCCTGGGCCTCATCATCGTCATCATCATCTCCGTTTATCACTTCCACCTGAAGCTGAGCGCTCAGCAGCCGCAGCTGCCCCGGGACCGATCGCTCTACAAGAACATGTGAAGACTCTGCACACGCCGCTCCCTCCCATACATCTGATGCACATGATTATGACTCTTGTGTTCTTCCTGGTTTCTGTCTCGTAACACCCTGTAACTGCTGCACTCATCATGTGTGTCGTTTCCACAACAATGTCCGGCACTGTATAAAAATAGAGATATTCCAATTGCTTGAAGGACATAAATAAGGTACAATGATTAATGATTATTGCATATTGTTTTATGGTTATCAAATATTTTGTGATGAGACAATGAGAAAATAAATGATTTTGTGTCCATGTACTGATGTGTGTGTTTGTGTGTGAGGGTGAACTGAAGGTTTATGCTGCCTTCAGGTGCTATTGGAATTATCGTAAATATGAGTTTCCTAGTTGGAAATTGGACAAGAACGCCCTCTCTAGTCGTATTTACTACTGAGAATCTCAGATTTTACTCACAGTGATGCTGCCTTCACATGCTATCGGAATACGAGTTTCCTAATTGAAGTTTCATAGTCAGAAATTCCTAGTTGGAGTTTCCTAGTCGAAAAATTCCCAGTTGGAGTTTCCTAGTCAAATTCCCAGTTGGAGTTTCCTAGTAGGTAATATCCTAGAGTTCCCTAGATGAAAATTGGACATAAACGCCCTCTATAGTCATATATATTATGAAAAACTATGTTTTACACACAGTGATGGTGCCTACACGTGCTATCAAAATTCTTCTCGTAGATCAGTTTCCTAAATTTGTTTCCTAGTTGGAAATTTCTAGTTGGAAATTTCTAGTCAGAAATTCCTAGTCGGAAATTCCTATTCAGAAATTCCTAGTCGGAAGTTCCTAGTTGGAAATTCCTGGTCGGAAATTCCTAGTTGGAAATTCTTAGTCGGAAATTCCTAGTTGGAGTTTACTAGTTGAAAATTCCTAGTTGTAAATTCCTAGATGGAAATTGGACATAAAGTCATATAATATGAAAAACTGATTGTATGTTTTACACACAGTGATGGTGCCTACACGTGCTATTGTAATTCTTCTTGTAGATCAGTTTCCTAAATTTGTTTCCTAGTTGGAAATTCCTAGTCGGAAATTCCTAATTGAAGTTTCATAGTCAGAAATTCCTAGTTGGAGTTCCCTAGTAGGTAATATCCTAGTTGGAGTTTCCTAGATGAAAATTGGACATAAACGCCCTCTAAAGTCATATATATTATGAAAAACTATGTTTTACACACAGTGATGGTGCCTACACGTGCTATCAAAATTCTTCTCGTAGATCAGTTTCCTAAATTTGTTTCCTAGTTGGAAATTTCTAGTCAGAAATTCCTAGTTGGAAATTTCTAATCAGAAATTTCTAGTCGGAAATTCCTAGTCAGAAATTCCTAGTTGGAAATTCCTAGTCGGAAGTTCCTAGTTGGAAATTCTTGGTTGGAAATTCCTAGTCGGAATTTCCTAGTCGGAATTTCCTAGTCGGAAATTCCTAGTTGGAAATTCTTAGTCGGAAATTCCTAGTTGGAAATTCCCAGATGGAAATTGGACATAAAGTCATATAATATGAAAAACTGATTGTATGTTTTACACACAGTGATGGTGCCTACACGTGCTATCGTAATTCTTCTTGTAGATCAGTTTCCTAAATTTGTTTCCTAGTCGGAAATTTCTAGTCAGAAAATCCTTGTTGGAAATTCCTAGTCAGAAATTCCCAGTTGGAAATTCCTAGTCGGAAGTTCCTAGTTGGAAATTCCTAGTCGGAAGTTCCTATTTGGAAATTCCTAGTCGGAAGTTCCTAGTCGGAAATTCCTAGTCAGAAATTCCCAGTTGGAAATTCCTAGTCGGAAGTTCCTAGTTGGAAATTCCTAGTCGGAAGTTCCTAGTTGGAAATTCCTAGTCGGAAATTCCTAGTTGGAAATTCTTAGTAGGAAATTCCTAGTTGGAAATTCCTAGTTGGAAATTCCCAGATGGAAATTGGACATAAAGTCATATAATATGAAAAACTGATTGTATGTTTTACACACAGTGATGGTGCCTACACGTGCTATTGTAATTCTTCTTGTAGATCAGTTTCCTAAATTTGTTTCCTAGTCGGAAATTTCTAGTCAGAAAATCCTTGTTGGAAATTCCTAGTCGGAAATTCCTAGTCGGAAATTCCTAGTTGGAAATTCCTAGTCGGAAATTCTTCGTTGGAAATTCCTAGTTGTAAATTCCTAGTTGGAAAATGGACATACAATCAGTTTTTCATATTATATGACTTTATGTTTTACACACAGTGATGGTGCCTACACGTGCTATTGTAATTCTTCTTGTAGAACAGATTCCTAAATTTGTTTCCTAGTCGGAGATTTCTAGTCAGAAAATCCTTGTTGGAAATTCCTAGTCGGAAATTCCCAGTTGGAAATTCCCAGTTGGAAATTCCCAGTTGGAAATTCCTAGTTGGAAGTTCCTAGTTGGAAATTCCTAGTCGGAAGTTCCTAGTTGGAGTTTCCTAGTTGGAAATTCCTAGTCGGAAATTCCTAGTTGTAAATTCCTAGATGGAAATTGGACATAAAGTCATATAATATGAAAAACTGATTGTATGTTTTACACACAGTGATGGTGCCTACACGTGCTATCAAAATTCTTCTCGTAGATCAGTTTTCTAAATTTGTTTCCTAGTTGGAAATTTCTAGTCAGAAATTCCTAGTTGGAAATTTCTAATCAGAAATTTCTAGTCGGAAATTCCTAGTCAGAAATTCCTAGTTGGAAATTCCTGGTTGGAAATTCCTAGTCGGAAATTCCTGGTTGGAAATTCCTAGTCGGAAGTTCCTAGTCGGAAATTCCTAGTTGGAACTTCCTAGTTGGAAATTCTTAGTCGGAAATTCCTAGTTGGAGTTTACTAGTTGGAAATTCCTAGTTGGAAATTCCTAGATGGAAATTGGACATAAACATATTGTAATTCTTCTTGTAGATCAGTTTCCTAAATTTGTTTACTAGTCGGAAATTTCTAGTCAGAAAATCCTAGTCGGAAATTCCTAGTCGGAAGTTCCTAGTTGGAAATTCCTAGTCGGAAGTTCCTAGTTGTAAATTCCTTGTCGGAAGTTCCTAGATGGAAATTGGACATAATTTAATTTGTAAATTGGACGCCCTCTAAAGTTGTATTTACAACTGAGAAAATTTTACTGAGATAATTTTGACACCCGAGTTTCCAACTTAACAACTTTCAACAGTAGTCACAGCCACAATTGTTCCCCCTCATGTTGAAAGTTTAGGGCTGCCCAACTGGGAAACTCGTGGGTCAAAATTATCCAGTTTACCCAGCGCTCATGTCCGATGTCTGACTAGGAAACACATATTGACGATCATTCCCATATCCCGTGAAGGCAGCAGTAATCACGACTTCAGAAGTGGGAAGTCGGGCCTTTCCGACAGCATGTGAAGCAGCGTTAGATCCGTCAGGATGAAACATGACACGGAGATGAATGGAAAATCAATAAGAAGCGGCCGGACGGCAGCAGACATCACTGGCATTAAAGATTTCCACAAATGAGCTGCGATCCGCACAGATCAATGTCTCGAGTCTCAGACATGAAGAGTTTATTGATCTGACGCTCAATTAAAAACTCGTTCTGTTCAGACCAAGTGATTGATGCTGCCCTGCGCTCATAAAACACTGGCTCAAGGGGTTTTCACTGACCTCGTGTGTGTGTGTGTGTGTGTGTGTGTGTGTGTGTGTGTGTGTATCAGTTAGTGTGCACGAGACTGCAGCTCAAGATTCATTCAAGCATGTTGTATCATATTCAATAAACCTTCATTTTTTTTGTCAAACTGTTTGTCGTACTTTCAACTTTACAGGCACAATTACTGTTGCATTTACACTGATCACGACACAAACTTGATTCTCATTCATGATGTGTAAGACTAAAATTATCCTTTGCTCTTTTCTTACGGATTACTTTTTATAACTAATGTTTGTAATATTTTTCTAAAGATTGTTCCATAGACAACTGAAAAATTAAAATACCAAAACCAAGTCGGAAATTCCTAGTCTGAGTTTTCATGCCGTAAGTGTATGACTCGGAGCCATAACCCTTCAACATGGCGGAGTGGGAATGATTGCTGCTGGGAATGGGATACTGTATGTTTCTCCACAGCAGCTGCATCGCCTCGTATTGTTGTTAAAGCGCTGCATATTTACATATATGAATAATCATGAGAGCATATTGTATGTTTTACACACAGTGAAGATAGCATGTATCTGACTGAAGCAAGCGGAAGTGCGGTGAATGTTTATATGGTCGTCACCGACCGGGAATATGAAATATGTTCAATACATTTGGCTTTAAAGAGATTTCCCCAAAATATAATCCTGGTGTCCTCCATGATTCCTGCAGACCTTATTCCCAGCATATCGGAAGGGAAGCGGCTGCCACTCCGTCTGGCGCTGCTCTGAATAAGGTCTAGTGTCTCAGACAACAGAGCACTTGAGCAGGACGAGTTCATATCACGACTTCAGCATACGAGCAGTGTTTTTAAAATATATCATTCATATTTATTATTTTGTTTTTATGAGTGAGCTTATATAGCTCTAAATGAACAACAGTCTGACTCTTGAACCGTTCCTGTCCTCCAGCTCACCATCAGTTTCCAGAAAGCAAATTCTCCCATAAAGATCTCTCAGTGCTTCATCTGCTGTAGAACAGAACATTACTGTCATTATCGTCTTCAAATGTTACAATATTTGAGAACATGAGGATTTTTCACCAATCAAAGAAGACCCTGGAGAAGATGAAAGACCCGAACAAAGAGAAAGCCCCATAAATCATGTTTTAAACAGATAGAACTAATTCTGCAATAAAAGAGAGAGAGAGAGAGAGAGAGAGAGAGAGAGACAGAGAGAGAGAGAGAGAGAGAGAGAGAGTGTGTGTGTGTGTGTGTGTGTGTGTGTGTGTGTGTGTGTGTGTGTGTGTGTGTGTGTGTGTGTGTGTGTGTGCGTGCGTGCGTGCGTGCGTGTGTGTGTGTGTCAAAATACCCATAAAAGCACGTGATGGCACATGGACATATTTGCTTTTTTTATTGAAAGCAGCTTTTAGTGACACACATGCGAGATCACTGTACAAAAGCAACATGACAGCTGGATCTGTTTATCTCTACAGGTGATGGCAGAAACACACGCTCATATTTACAGATCACAGTGACCGATGAGACACGGGTGAGACGGAGACTAGAAAACACGCGTGATCGATTATTGTGCCAAACACGTTGATATTGCTAGAGGTCGGATGAATGCGGTGTTGGTGATAAACACACGAGCGACGGTCAGACGTGACGATGGGAATGGAAAAGGCCACACTACTGAGAAATCACAAATCAATACAGCGTAGAAAACTCTGACGGCGGCAGTATCTACAAATGTAGAATAAATAAATATATTCAGATTCATCTGTCTGCAACAGGGACTTTAAATGACCATCTTCAAAAAAATCAAATATAAACAGTAGGAAAGTTTTTATTATTATTATTATTATTATTAATATTATTTTGCAGAAACTCTCAAGTTCTATGTAACACTGCCCATTTCACCATGGTAACATCACAACAAAAATACTGCTGTTTATCAAAACTGTACAAGTAAAACTTACAATTGCTCTAAAATCGTTAGCGTGAGAAGACGACAGTGAAAAAGACGCTTGGTTAAGAGACTGTAACGCGCCGCCGGCCTGCTCTTCTGCTGATGATGAAAGCGTCATGTGACTGCGGCGGGTCAGCGGTGGCGGTAATGCCTCATCAGAGGAACGATGCAGGACGGCGGGCCGGACAGCTTGAGGAACGGGTGCTGCAGGAGCTCCTGCGCTGATGCACGCTGGGACGGCTCGCGCACCAACATCAGGTCCAGGAAGCCTCGCAGGACCGACGACACCTGGACAGAACACAGGACGGATGATGTGTTTATATGTCACGTGATCTCAACTGAATCACATGATCAAAATAAGCTGATGTCGCTCATTTTCAGTGTTTTTAACCCTTTCCCCATCAGTGTTTTTAACCCTTTCCCTTCAGTGTTTTTAACCCTTTCCCCATCAGTGTTTTTAACCCTTTCCCATCAGTGTTTTTGACCCATCAGTGTTTTTAACCCTTTCCCCATCAGTGTTTTTAACCCTTTCCCCATCAGTGTTTTTAACCCTTTCCCTTCAGTGTTTTTAACCCTTTCCCCTTCAGTGTTTTTAACCCTTTCCCATCAGTGTTTTTAACCCTTTCCCATCAGTGTTTTTAACCCTTTCCCTTCAGTGTTTTTAACCCTTTCCCCATCAGTGTTTTTAACCCTTTCCCCATCAGTGTTTTTAACCCTTTCCCCATCAGTGTTTTTAACCCTTTCCCCATCAGTGTTTTTAACCCTTTCCCCATCAGTGTTTTTAACCCTTTCCCCATCAGTGTTTTTAACCCTTTCCCCATCAGTGTTTTTAACCCTTTCCCTTCAGTGTTTTTAACCCTTTCCCTTCAGTGTTTTTAACCCTTTCCCATCAGTGTTTTTGACCCTTTCCCATCAGTGTTTTTAACCCTTTCCCTTCAGTGTTTTTGACCCTTTCCCTTCAGTGTTTTTAACCCTTTCCCATCAGTGTTTTTGACCCTTTCCCATCAGTGTTTTTAACCCTTTCCCATCAGTGTTTTTGACCCTTTCCCATCAGTGTTTTTAACCCTTTCCCTTCAGTGTTTTTGACCCTTTCCCCTTCAGTGTTTTTAACCCTTTCCCCTTCAGTGTTTTTAACCCTTTCCCCATCAGTGTTTTTAACCCTTTCCCATCAGTGTTTTTGACCCTTTCCCCATCAGTGTTTTTAACCCTTTCCCCATCAGTGTTTTTAACCCTTTCCCATCAGTGTTTTTAACCCTTTCCCTTCAGTGTTTTTAACCCTTTCCCCATCAGTGTTTTTAACCCTTTCCCATCAGTGTTTTTGACCCTTTCCCATCAGTGTTTTTGACCCTTTCCCTTCAGTGTTTTTGACCCTTTCCCCATCAGTGTTTTTAACCCTTTCCCCATCAGTGTTTTTAACCCTTTCCCATCAGTGTTTTTAACCCTTTCCCCATCAGTGTTTTTAACCCTTTCCCATCAGTGTTTTTAACCCTTTCCCCTTCAGTGTTTTTAACCCTTTCCCATCAGTGTTTTTGACCCTTTCCCATCAGTGTTTTTAACCCTTTCCCTTCAGTGTTTTTGACCCTTTCCCATCAGTGTTTTTGACCCTTTCCTTCAGTGTTTTTGACCCTTTCCCCATCAGTGTTTTTAACCCTTTCCCCATCAGTGTTTTTAACCCTTTCCCATCAGTGTTTTTAACCCTTTCCCCATCAGTGTTTTTAACCCTTTCCCATCAGTGTTTTTAACCCTTTCCCCATCAGTGTTTTTAACCCTTTCCCATCAGTGTTTTTGACCCTTTCCCCATCAGTGTTTTTAACCCTTTCCCCATCAGTGTTTTTAACCCTTTCCCATCAGTGTTTTTAACCCTTTCCCATCAGTGTTTTTGACCCTTTCCCCTTCAGTGTTTTTAACCCTTTCCCATCAGTGTTTTGACCCTTTCCCCTTCAGTGTTTTAACCCTTTCCCCTTCAGTGTTTTAACCCTTTCCCCTTCAGTGTTTTAACCCTTTCCCATCAGTGTTTTAACCCTTTCCCCTTCAGTGTTTTTAATCCTTTCCCCTTCAGTGTTTTTAACCCTTTCCCTTCAGTGTTTTTAACCCTTTCCCATCAGTGTTTTTAACCCTTTCCCCTTCAGTGTTTTTAACCCTTTCCCCTTCAGTGTTTTTAACCCTTTCCCATCAGTGTTTTTGACCCTTCAGTGTTTTTAACCCTTTCTCCTTCAGTGTTTTTAACCCTTTCCCATCAGTGTTTTTAACCCTTTCTCCATCAGTGTTTTTAACCCTTTCCCCTTCAGTGTTTTTAACCCTTTCCACTTCAGTGTTTTTAACCCTTTCCCATCAGTGTTTTTAACCATTTCCCCTTCAGTGTTTTTAACCCTTTCCCCTTCAGTGTTTTAACCCTTTCCCATCAGTGTTTTTAACCCTTTCCCCTTCAGTGTTTTTAACCCTTTCCCCATCAGTGTTTTTAACCCTTTCCCCATCAGTGTTTTTGACCCTTCAGTGTTTTTAACCCTTTCCCATCAGTGTTTTTAACCCTTTCCCCATCAGTGTTTTTAACCCTTTCCCCTTCAGTGTTTTAACCCTTTCCCCTTCAGTGTTTTTAACCCTTTCCCCTTCAGTGTTTTTAACCCTTTCCCATCAGTGTTTTTAACCCTTTCCCCTTCAGTGTTTTTAACCCTTTCCCCTTCAGTGTTTTTAACCCTTTCCCTTCAGTGTTTTTAACCCTTTCCCATCAGTGTTTTTAACCCTTTCCCCATCAGTGTTTTTAACCCTTTCCCCTTCAGTGTTTTTAACCCTTTCCCATCAGTGTTTTTAACCCTTTCCCCTTCAGTGTTTTTAACCCTTTCCCATCAGTGTTTTTAACCCTTTCCCATCAGTGTTTTTAACCCTTTCCCCATCAGTGTTTTTAACCCTTTCCCCTTCAGTGTTTTTAACCCTTTCCCATCAGTGTTTTTAACCCTTTCCCATCAGTGTTTTTAACCCTTTCCTCGTCAGTGTTTTTAACCCTTTCCCCGTCAGTGTTTTTAATTTTTTCCCCATCAGTTTTTTTAACTCTTTAACTCTGAACACACACCTGGAGCATTAACATCATGATGTTGACCAAAAGAAACGCAACTGCTCACCTTGTGAGACTCTTTGAGTCGAGGCGGCAGGTTGTCTCGTATGCGTCTCATGGCCTGCAGCGGAGGTTCGTTGAAGTACGGAGGTTCTCCGTCCACCATTTCGATCACCATGATGCCCAGAGACCAGATGTCCACCTGCACACACAGGACAGGACAGCAGCTTTACCAGAGCGTCTATCAAACGCAGGCACTGCTCATGAAGGAGGGCGTACCTCAGTGCCGTAGGGTAATCTGGAGATGACCTCCGGCGCCATCCAGTACGGCGTTCCAACCAGAGACTTCCTCTTGGGAACCTCTTTAGACACTTGAGCACAGAAGCCGAAATCAGAGAGTTTGATCTGCGGGACGTATAGGACACAACACAAAGCTGATTAACCGCTAACCCCTTTCATTTGTCATGTTCTCTCAGCTAATTACAAGGTGGGAGACATGGGTTAATTACTTGGAACTAGTGAAGTTGCTAATTAGCCCTGATCACTTTTTCTGTCCTCATGATAAACACATTTATGTGAGTAACTCTACAAACAGTTCTATGTGAAGGATGATGATTCATCACATGACTGCATGTATATATTGAGATTATACGCACGCGTCCGTCACTGGTGAGCAGGATGGAGTCGCTCTTGATGTCCCGGTGAATGACGCCCTGCGTGTGGAGGTACGACAGCGCCTTCAACACCGACAGACAAACGGTGGCGATCTGCTCCTCATTCATCCTGTGAACCAAACACACACGTTCTCATCAGATCTCCTGAACATCTCAATATTTGAATTTCTACTAAAATTAATCTCATCTGTGAATGTAAATCAGTGTAATTTCAGCTCGTCTAAACCAGAAGCATTTATTATCACCGACTCAGGTTCAGCAGCGCACTGAGCAACTAATCTGATCACTGTCCGCCTACACACACACTCACACACACACACACACACACACACACACACACACACACACATGTTGTGTTTCCATGTTTTATGGGGACATTCCATAGGCGTAATGCATTTTATACTGTACAAACCGTATTTTCTATCCCCCTACACTGCCCCTAAACCTACCCATCACACACACACACACACACACACACACACACACACACACACACTGCCCCTAAACCTACCCATCACACACACACACACACACACACACACACACACACTACCCATTACAGGAGACTGCACAGTTTACTTTCTGTGATAAAACCTCATCCTGTGTGATTTATAAGCATTTTGAAAAGTGAAAAAAAAAAAAGTCACCCTCTTTTTGTAATACCTGTGTCATACCCATGTCATTATACACATTTGTGTCCTGATATTTCACAAAACATGCCCCCACCCCACACACACACACACAGAAGCATGAGCGTGTCATTAGCACACTCCTCAAACACACAGAACTAAAGCAGTGTGTGGCTCTGCCGTGTGCGGAGCGTGAACGGAGGCCCAGCTGTCGACTGCGCTCATCTGTCTCGCCTGCGGCTGCGACTGCGGCTGCACTGGAGCTGAACACGCTGCCATTCGCTCCTCCTCGACACTAACACACCAACGTGTTTGTAATTACTCTGACGGGGCTCCATGAAGGGCGCTTCTGTCTCCAAAACCAGATGCACGATTGATACACACTTAAAAAATCCAATGTATAAAACTAGCAGAGAAATGTAAACCTGGTCAGATCGTTTCCAGTTAGGGTTATCTCTTATCATCTCACAATTCTGCCTGCTTTATCTTATTTTATAACAAAAACATTTTTTGTTTTAAGGAAAATAAAGTCTTTTATTCCGAGGTGGAAACAAGCTTCCATGGTTTGTGTAATAAACATATTAGTTTATTAGTTTGTCTAATAAACCCAGCATTGTGTATTACAAATATTTGTTGTGGTTCTTTCACACATTGCTTTTGCTCCTCACTTATGATACAAGCATCATAAAATGTATAAATGTAAATATTAATAAAAATATTAAATCTAGTTAAACCTTATCTTAGCATCAAACTATGAGTGTCACATGATCCGTGTGCTGATCTGAGTCACATGAGGTCGTGTCACATGATCCGTGTGCTGATCTGAGTCACATGAGATCGTGTCACATGATCCGTGTGCTGATCTGAGTCACATGAGGTCGTGTCACATGATCCGTGTGCTGATCTGAGTCACATGAGGTCGTGTCACATGATCCGTGCTGATCTGAGTCACATGAGGTCGCGGTCACATGATCCGTGTGCTGATCTGAGTCACATGAGATCGTGTCACATGATCCGTGTGCTGATCTGAGTCACATGAGGTCGTGTCACATGATCCGTGTGCTGATCTGAGTCACATGAGATCGTGTCACATGATCCGTGTGCTGATCTGAGTCACATGAGGTCGTGTCAAATGATCCGTGTGCTGATCTGAGTCACATGAGATCGTCACATGATCCGTGTGCTGATCTGAGTCACATGAGGTCGTGTCACATGATCCGTGTGCTGATCTGAGTCACATGAGATCGTGTCACATGATCCGTGTGCTGATCTGAGTCACATGAGGTCGTGTCACATGATCCGTGTGCTGATCTGAGTCACATGAGGTCGTGTCACATGATCCGTGTGCTGATCTGAGTCACATGAGGTCGTGTCACATGATCCGTGTGCTGATCTGAGTCACATGAGGTCGTGTCACATGATCCGTGTGCTGATCTGAGTCACATGAGGTCGTGTCACATGATCCGTGTGCTGATCTGAGTCACATGAGATTGTGTCACATGATCCGTGCTGATCTGAGTCACATGAGGTCGTGTCACATGATCCGTGTGCTGATCTGAGTCACATGAGATTGTGTCACATGATCCGTGTGCTGATCTGAGTCACATGAGGTCGTGTCACATGATCCGTGTGCTGATCTGAGTCACATGAGGTCGTGTCACATGATCCGTGTGCTGATCTGAGTCACATGAGATCGTGTCACATGATCCGTGTGCTGATCTGAGTCACATGAGGTCGTGTCACATGATCCGTGTGCTGATCTGAGTCACATGAGATTGTGTCACATGATCCGTGTGCTGATCTGAGTCACATGAGATCGTGTCACATGATCCGTGTGCTGATCTGAGTCACATGAGGTCGTGTCACATGATCCGTGTGCTGATCTGAGTCACATGAGGTCGTGTCACATGATCCGTGTGCTGATCTGAGTCACATGACACACACGTGTTGCTCAGGATAGCTCAGGTCTATGTTAGCGCACATCCCTCTATTACCGCCTCAAGCAGGACCGAAATAAAGCGCCTCAGACTAATGAAGAGTGTGTTGGGGATGGAAGCGTGTCGTGCCGACAGGGCACGCGTGTCTCTGAAAGCGTGCAATTACAGCCCAACACCAAACTGACGAACAACGCCAATTACTGTAATTATACCAGCGCTTCTCAAGGCAGAGGCAGCGTTTAAAACACAAACTTTCACAATAATAAATCATCACTGGACTATTGTCTCCAGCAGATAACTCCCGCGCTTAGCTTTACAGTGTCTTTGAGAAGGGTGTTTAATATTTCAATAATAGATCTGATTGTGAAATGTGTTAAACACCTTCTCTTGATATGCTTGTTCTCAATAATGATGCCTAGTGTGGTGTGATCAGTAACTGAAATCCTTCACAAATGAAAGCTGCTTTATCCGACTTGATTATTTTCTCTTCCTGAATCTGACTCTCAATGGACTCAAAGAGAAGGAATCAGCGTTTCCGATTGGATGAAACGCTCTTCTTACCTCGTGTGAGTGACGATGTCAGTCAAGGCTCCGCCCTCCAAGAACTCCATCACTACCCAGAGTTCATCACCGACCAGATAGCTGTTGTACATGTCGACCACGTTCTCGTGATGGTAGTCTCTCATGATGACCACCTGCGATCAGACCAGCGGACAGACACTGTGAACGGCTCAGGATATGCACTGCGTGTTTCAGAGTGTGTTTGGGCACTGTGTTCATTCACACACATCTGCATCTGCTCGCTTATCATGTGCATCTGGGAAGCGCAACATATGCCACACATCTAATGAGAAGTGTGTATATACCAGCTGTTGTCAACAAAAGAGAAGCTTTAAAGTCACCATGATATCAAAACTGACAATTCTTATTGTTTTATGGGATATTGCAGTGTTTATTCTAAATGATTTATCATTACAGTGTTGATAATGTTGAGTCAGAGTAACCTCATCTCTTCTCTGATGATGAGGGCGGGGCCACCTGTCACTCACATGAGATCAGCCAATAGCAAACCACACCCATCCAATCAGATCCCCACAGACACACTCAAGCCCCGCCCACATCTGTTCCTGAAGCGCTTCACTCGGGATACGGCACACTAGAGGAGAACAGACGCGCGGGACTTCACTTTCATGATGAGTTTCTTAAGCAAAAAGCTCACAAATGTACAGGTGAAAGGAAAAGGGTCAGCGCTCACCTCGTTGAAGAGAAGTTCTCGCCGCTGCTGTTTCCTCAGGTCCATCTTCTTGACGGCCACCTGCTTCCCGCTGTGCTTCTCTGTGGCGATGCACACGATGCCCGTGGATCCCTCTCCGATCTTCAGGAAGTTGTCCAGATACTCTCGCGGGTCGCCCGGGTTCACCACCAGCTGCAGCGCCGCCCGGAACTGCTCGTGGGAAACCCTGGAGGGCGGCTGCTCCGAGGCCGAGCCCCAGCTGGGGTAGGCTCCGGGCGGGATGTAGGGCGAGGAGGGCTGCGAGTGCGCCCCCTGCGGGGTGTAGGGAGGGCTGGGCTGGGACGGCGGGTGGTGGTACGGAGACGGCTTGTAGTGGAAGGGTGGCGGGTACTGGAACCCGGCCGGGTAAGCGGGCTTGCCGTGGCTCTGAGGTAGTTTGAGGGGCATGCGCGGGTACGTCTCGCCCCCCGGCACCTGCGGACTCCCGTCCCGAGACGCTCGCTCATAGTCGCCCTGTTCGATTCAAATGGTACATTTAGCAGTGAATAATGCAAACTCATAGGGCAGGAGAATGCGCTCGTGGTTCCTTATCACAGGCCCGAGCAGCTCTTTTATCCCAGAGATGCTGTCTACTGAGGGAACACCCCTCACACTGAGCTCAGATCATCTAACCTCAACAAACATTCTTATTCAATGGTAAAAAAACGCTTCATATCGTTTATGATATCCATGATATACTACGATTAAAACATTTGGGGTAACATAAATATATATATATATATTTTATTTTTAATAAACATTTTTATTCATCAAGGATGCATTAAATTGATCAAAGTGACAGAAAAGACATTTATAATGTTTCAAACGATTCTACATGGCAAATAAATGCTTTTCTTTCTTAGTATTTTTGTCATGTTTCTAGTCCAAATTCTAGTCAAATTAAGATGCTTTTACTAGAGAAGTACAATGACATAAGATATGTTTTCTGGGAAAAACAATCCAAATAAAGCGTGTTTTTGCTTAAAACATGCTACATTATCTGCCAATGGGGTGAAATCTTGTTCCAATCAGAAACAAGGCAGATCATTGATCTCGTTTAAGCGAAAACTCACTTCATTTTGAAAAAATATCTTCTGTTCTTTTAACTTTCTATTCATCAAAGAATCCTGAAAAATAAAATGTATCAGTTTCCACTCAAATATGTTTTCATCACTGATAATAATCATAACTGTGTGTTGATCATCAGATCCTCATATTGAGTGATTAGTGAAGGGTCATGTGACACTGAAGACTGGAGAAAATATGATCAGTTCAGCTTAATTAAATGACACTTGACTATATATTCACATAGAAAATATTCTGTGTTTTTGATCAAATGAACGCAGCCTTGGTGAGCAGAAGAGCCTGTTTCAGAAACACACAATCTTCATTATTCCACCCTGTTGAACGGTAGTGTATAGATCACACATGCACAGACGCGGGTAGAAGGAGAGCGAGATCTCTTCAGCATGAGATTAAAAACTGCGACTGCTTATGACACTCCTAAAGCAGCCCTGGAGAGACTCTCACACGTCAGAGAGTAAGTTCCCTGATCCGCAGGGTCACGCGGGCGGGAGGTAGGATTATTCCCACCACTCCTCCCAAAACAAAGAGATGACACGACACGGATCGTCTTCTCACCGCCTCATGATGAGGAAGCCCGCGGCGGAGGTGACGGGCGGCGTGTAATTACCACTCGTTTAATCAATCATCCCGGCGCGGGTGTTTATGGGCCGGAGAAGTCCCGAGACCCCCTTTCCCAACCGGCAGCGCTGGCTGATCCATGTTCGTTAAATGCACATTAATCTGAATTTGGCAGCGTAATCAACAACCCAACTGGAGTGTGAAATTGAATTCTGTGGTGGAACAGCACGCCACGGCTTTTATGCAAGGCCTGCAGAAAGGGAAGGTGCCACAACATCAGTTCATCACAATGAGCGCGTGCGTGCCCGAGTTCCCAAGTCCCCGAGCTGTCGGCCTTTAACGGCCTGCGATTCCCAACAGCGCCAGCAAAGCACTCGGCTCGCTGAAAGTGACCGAGTCGAGGTGAATGAGAAAGAAAGAGGTTCATTATGAAGGTGGTGAGCCGGGACTGATGGGAGTCGCAGCCTGAATGTGCTGAGCATCGTACAGCAAACCACACGCTCCATACAGTGCACATACAGTAGAGCGCTCGCTAATGCAGCACAATCTGACCGCAACGGGCAGGGAAATCAAGGACATTATCTCACTGGTGAAAAAGAGAATTATGAAATTAGAGGATATACTGAATTTCATTTCTGCTCTTTAAATTGAAATGTAGTGTGTTGGTAGTGTAAAACATTCTTGCTTTTCTTATTTCTATCATATTGTCAGATACGATACGGAGAGTTGAGATTAATCTGTAAGTCTCAATACAAAACTGTAAGCATATTTTTTTATCGCACTACATTGAGTATTTGTCCAGGAAGCGTTCTTCACAGTGATCCTGGAATATTTGTGAATTAACATGACAACAGCTCATCAGAGCAGCCGGCGCGTGTTTAAACGCAGGTCTGGGATGAGCCGCTGTTATCTGGGAGATTGCTACTGTTCCATTAATTGATTCCTGTGCCGCTCTCATGAGTAATTCCGTGTCTCCGCCGGCCGCGCTCTTTTCACGGAAGAGTAGATTAAGAGCTGACACGAGATCCATCACCGCGCCACAGCCCGGGAGATAACCCGCCCTCCAGCCTGCGGTGAGACGGACACTGCCATCTTTAATTCTACACCGCGCTGGGACGCTTCCATTGGGAACAATGCGGCATGTATACGGGAACGGGAAGTGCGTGAACTGAGCACTGATGCAATCTAAAAGCATCATAAGTGCAATGCTCCTTAAAGATTAGGCATTTTTGCTGTTTAAGCAAAACACTGAAGCCTTTTACTCCACAATCAGTCCGGCAGCAAACTCTGAGGAGACCAACCGCATCATTTCTGTGCATATCCGATTGAAATCTGATCACATTTAGCAAGTCTGAACGGCCAAAAATGTGATTTTTACAAATCCGTTTGGAGCTACAGTCATATGTATCGCATTTCTGCATTTTCTCACGCCACGTAAAGTGTAAACGTCAGACGCGGTTATAGAACACACACTGAAAGTCGCTTCAGAAACGAGGTCGAGCAGAAAATGACGGAGAACCGGTGCGGAATAAAGCCACACACACGCCTCAGAGGACGCGCGGCTACACAATGGCATGATGTGATCAACACAACATCTGTATGGAAACCGCTCTGTGTTGCAGCTGTTGGGTCTGTGCCAACGCAACGCCCTGCCATAGAAACCAGTGCAGATACTGCAGAAACCCATGGAGCTGCATGGACTCACACATCGGATCGGCACAGTTGCGATACACAGTGTGGACTGTCAAACATTAGACATTTGGCCTGACAGTCTGAATGAGGTATTCAGTAATATCATTGACACTATCAGAACCAAACCTGAGTTGATCTGAGCTCTGCTGTCTTCTGTAGAGCAGAATCTGAATGCGTCTCATATCTGATGACGTCTGCATTATTGATTCTGCTCGTCACTGTGAAGCTGCTTTGAAAGTATGGTGTAAAGCGCTGGATTTCTTTGAGAACCACACAGACCTGTGAACCAGTGTGTGTTTACCAGGAGCTCATCTTTACCTTGCTTATGACGAGCGAAGCCGTGTTTTCGGACAGTCTGGGGTAGGTGTACGAGCTGTACGAGCCCTGCGGCGCGGCTTTAAAGGCGCTGATGCCGTACGGCACGCTGGGCTCCTGCAGGCCGGATCCCGACCGGGAGCGCTGCCGGATGGCCGGCTGAGGGCTCGTCTGACTGATGTACGAGGACTTGGGCCTCTTGTCGTAGTCCTCCCTCAGTCCTGCTCCGAATCCCCAGTCTCCGTCGGGGTAGGTCATCTGCTCACTGTGGATGGAGACTCGAGACGGCGTTCCCAGCGGCTGCTCCCTGTAATCCTGACTGGATCCCCCCAGAGAGGCCCGGTAGTAGTCCCTCCGGCTGCCCAGGCCCATCTCATCCGTGGACAGCCGCATCTTGCTCTCCAGGTAGGCGTGGTAGTCCGGAGGCATCTTGGCGTAGTCCGAAGACTTCTGCGGCATGGCGTCGGGATAGAAGGGACTCCGAATGGGATGGCCGTTCTGTTTGAGGGAGAAGCGGTAGTGCCGTCCGAGCGGCCACTCCCCGTCGTGGATGCGGTACGGGTCCAGCGGGAAGTCCTTGCTGCTGTCCAGGTCGCAGGAGTAGCGGCCATAATACTGGCCGAAGCCGTTCTCCTCCGGACCGCCGGTGTGGGACGCAGATGCGGGTTTGCTGCCGCTGGCCTGATGGGCTCCGGGCGGACTCTCTTTCCTCAGGGAGTTGGAGCGGGTCACGGAGATGCTGTCGAACTCCTCCAACAGGCCGTTGATGGAGGCGTCCTTGGGCGGCCGGCTCCCGCGGACGATGGTCTGCAAAGAGAAGGCAGGAGAGTCAGTGAGAGACTTGGAGGTCCAGGCCAGAGCGTTTCCCCACGATCTGTCAAACAGCAGTGGGAGTGCGATCAGAAGCCGCTCACGAGCCCAGCCTGAATGAATCACAGCATTGCTCATCCCACTCCGCTTAAGCGCATTACACAGCTGCGTCGTGACTCACTGCAGAATACAAATCTGAAACAGACCCAAGAATATGAGTGGCATAAGCTGAAAGGCCCAACGGAAGGTTTCTCCCAACCTCTTGATAGTCATCCAAAACCTCAGTACAGAAAAACAGGCATTAGAGGAGTCTTTTCACATGTTCTGTACAGCACAGACTGAGCTAACACAGGTGAGAGCAACCCCACAGATGCAGATCACACTCTTTCACACCAGACACATAGAAAACACCTTCGCATCTGCAAAGCAAGCACACTAAACATACTCTGAAACCTCACAGCAACATAGAGACAACCCTTCACAACACCAAACATCAGCAACGGAGAGGTTTGTGCAGTCAGCTCATTATCTTGTGAAACATTTACTAATAATGACAAAAGTCACATTCATTCGTATTTTAGAGTAACTGCTGCTGTATGCTGATGGGGGGGGCGGTCTAATGCTGTTTCCTGCATTCTGCCTTATTCACACTGTTCAAGAGTTGATTCTCATGATAAACATGGACAAAGTCTCAAAACACGCGTTGGACGTATGAGTATTTCTGCATTTTCAGGAGCCGGCCACAACACAAAATCAACAATGAGACTAAAAAAGTGGGTTTCTGAACTGATGAGTGAAACTGCAGCAAATGTGTTTTTTGTTGGCATATAATGTGAACAACACCAACATATATTGTGTGTGTGTGTGTGTGTGTGTGTGTGTGTGTGTGTGTGTGTGTGTGTGTGTGTGTGTGTGTGATGGGTAGGTTTAGGGGCAAGGGCAGTGTGTGTGTGTGTGTGTGTGTGTGTGTGTGTGTGTGTGTGGACTGGTAATCCCTACGGTATGGGGACAAAATGTCCCCACAAAGATGGCAATATCCAAATTTTTGTCCTTGTGGGGACATTTTTGGTCCCCATGAGGAAAACATCTTATAAATCACACTAAGTGATGTTTTTGAAAAAGTAAAAATGCAGCATGTCTCCTGTGATGGGTAGGTTTAGGGGCAGTGTAGGGGGATAGAAAATACGGTTTGTACAGTATAAAATGCATTACGCCTATGGAATGTCCCCACAAACATGGAAACACAACATGTGTGTGTGTGTGATGGGTAGGTTTAGGGGCAGGGCAGTGTGTGTATGTGTGTGTGTGTGTGTGTGTGTGTGTGTGTGTGTGTGTGTGTGTGTGATGGGTAGGTTTAGGGGCAGGGGCAGTGTGTGTGTGTGTGTGTGTGTGTGTGTGTGTGTGTGTGTGTGTGTGTGTGTGTGTGTGTGTGTGTGATGGGTAGGTTTAGGGGCAGGGGCAGTGTGTGTGTGTGTGTGTGTGTGTGATGGGTAGGTTTAGGGGCAGGGGCAGTGTGTGTGTGTGTGTGTGTGTGTGTGATGGGTAGGTTTAGAGGCAGGGGCAGTGTGTGTGTGTGTGTGTGTGTGTGTGTGTGTGTGGTGTTATATGTACCCTTTAAATGTAATATTGTTAAAGGGGTCATGAAATGAATCACATTGAGACTTTTCCTTAAGCCTTGATATATTAAAGGTCATGGTAATATAAGAATATCCTGTAAGTTTCAGAGCTGAACACTTCCTTGTCAGTCAAAGAAAAGCTTTAATTGACAGCTGAGGGATCTGCGAATGTTCTTCCCTGTGACGTCAGAAACGCCGCCTGAACAGAAGAAGACCAACGCCTCATTCTGAAGCCCCGCCCACCGATTCACACGTGACATGTCATAAATCAAAAAGCCTAACAGAATGTAATAAAAATATAAAAAGCCAGTTCATGATCCCTTTAAATGATTAAATATTAAAAGAGGGCTGTCATTTGAGTCAGACTATATATGTGTGTTGTGACGCTCCAGTAAAGCGTGGCCGCAGTGATCTTGACCTGCATCTGCTGTAAAACTCTGTGACCTGATTTAGTTTGCTAGCGCAGCTCTTTAAGTAACGTCAGCTGACCTGAAGGAAGCGTAGCACAGAGGTCTGGTCTTTGTCATCCGGTCATCAATCAAAACACCTTAATGAGCTCATTCAGATGGAATCTGGTGCTGTGAAACCCCTGTAAGATCCACCTTAAAGGTGCACTCTGTGCATTTTAGCAGCATCTAGTGGTGAGGTTGTGAATTGCAACCGTCAAACGTTCAAGCCTCCCTTTCGAAGCTACGGTGGCCGACACAGGACAAAGGTCGTCTGAGACAGCAGAGAGTAGCTAGCGCTCTGTGAAAACATGGCGGCGCAAAACAGCGACTTCACTGTAAGCGACCCGCGGTGTGTGTAGATATAAACGGCTCATTCTAAGGTAATAAAAACATAACGGTTCATTATGTAAGGTCTTTATACTCAACTGAAAACATAGTTACGTATTTTACATTGCATTTCTGTCAATAGAGCCTCATAAATACTACACACTGCACCTTAAATGCTGTAAAACCCTTTTGGTTAATTTGTTTAGTATTGAGATAAACTAGTGTTGGTCCATGTGAAAAACGTAATCTATTAAACTCAATGTTCTCAATGTGAAGCACAAGAATCCACAGATCATTTTCACATTCTCACTTCAACTTAAAATCGAATCAGATAAAGGTCAAACAATTAAAAGACGAAATGTGCATGAACAGAAACCCGTTCAGATCTATGAAGTTTCTGGCAGATCTGAAGTGCTGGAACAGGTGGTCAGGTTAAGAGAAACAGAGGAGCTAATAAGCGTCACACTCCTTCAGCACAGGAAGAGGAAATAAATCTCCCGGACAGGCCAGTCTCCTCCTCACAGGAGCATTACACGGAGTGTCATCCATCTCTTTAATACGCGTGTCTGTGAGCTCATTCACTGAGCAGAGTCCATCTGAGGAGAATGTGATCACAGGCCTTCACACCGCTGATCTGCTGCCGTCGCTAACACACGCCCGCGCTAGCGCCGGTGAGACGAGTGAAGCTTAGAGGCTCTTTTGAACGAGACACAAACGCCCTAAATATGAAACCAACAGTACAGAGATGTGCTAACTAGAGTAAACAGTTAGCATGAGAAAGCCTGTTTGAATTAGTATTGTCATGCAGACAGGTAGATGTTGTTCTGAGTGTTTGAAGAGATATCATATCGAAAATAAAAATTATGGTAAAATAAAAGATACAAAAATAAATAAATTAAAAACAATATATGTATGTATGTTTATTACAGTACTGTGTCTTTAAGAGAAGCATTAAACTGCGAATGAATCTGTCGAAGCTCCTGAACGATTTCTGACCAGAACTGATGTTTTAATCGAGGTAGCATAGAAGAATGAAAAGAAAATAATTCAAGTCATAACGGTAAAAAGTGTTGTTCACCCAGAAATCATTGTTCTGTCATCATTTACTGTTGTTCAAACGCTCTTTATTCTGTGAAACACAAAATAATATATTTTGAAAGATTTTGGGAACCAAACAACATCAGAGCCGCTGTCATTATATGGACTACAAATGTCTCTGTTAGTGTAACCCTGGTTCTCTGAGAAGGGGAATGAGACACTGCGTCCTAGGATGCTTTAGGCAACGCCTCCGGCGGGACCCGTGTCTGAAGCACGTGTCCAAACGCGATAATAACATTGGCCAGCGACAGCCTATAACTTCACTACCGGTGTGACCAGAGTATAAAAAGGAGATGCAGTGAAAGAACAAGCGTTACATTCGAAACCTCAGACGTTCCCTTTCAAATGGCATCCTAGTATGCTTCAGGGAACAAATACTGACATAAAGTCAATGACTTTACAGAGCGAGGTCCGGAGTCAAACCCCGGCTACAACCCAGTCCACTGCCTCCACGGAGCTCTCAGGCGGAGGCTTCAGCAGGACCCTCTAGAGCGAGAGGAGGCCCAACTACGCTCTACCAAAGAGGCTCACAAAAGAGATACTGCTATCCAAACGGAGCTCAGCAGGACGACTCTCTAGAGCGAGAGGAGGCCCAACTACGCTCCACCAAAGAGGCTCACAAAAGAGATACTGCTATCCAAACGGAGCTCAGCAGGACGACTCTCTAGAGCGAGAGGAGACCCAACTACGCTCTACCAAAGAGGCTCACAAAGAGATACTGCTATCCAAGCGGAGCTCAGCAGGGCGACCCTCTAGAGCGAGAGGTGGCCCAACTACGCTCCACCAAAGAGGCTCACAAAAGAGATACTGCTATCCAAACGGAGCTCAGCAGGACGACTCTCTAGAGCGAGAGGAGGCCCAACTACGCTCTACCAAAGAGGCTCACAAAAGAGATACTGCTATCCAAGCGGAGCTCAGCAGGACGACCCTCTAGAGCGAGAGGTGGCCCAACTACGCTCCACCAAAGAGGCTCACAAAAGAGATACTGCTATCCAAACGGAGCTCAGCAGGACGACCCTCTAGAGCGAGAGGTGGCCCAACTACGCTCCACCAAAGAGGCTCACAAAGAGATACTGCTATCCAAGCGGAGCTCAGCAGGGCGACCCTCTAGAGCGAGAGGTGGCCCAACTACGCTCCACCAAAGAGGCTCACAAAGAGATACTGCTATCCAAACGGAGCTCAGCAGGACGACCCTCTAGAGCGAGAGGAGGCCCAACTACGCTCCACCAAAGAGGCTCACAAAAGAGATACTACTATCCAAACGGAGCTCAGCAGGACGACCCTCTAGAGCGAGAGGAGGCCCAACTACGCTCTACCAAAGAGGCTCACAAAGAGATACTGCTATCCAAGCGGAGCTCAGCAGGACGACTCTCTAGAGCGAGAGGAGGCCCAACTACGCTCTACCAAAGAGGCTCACAAAAGAGATACTGCTATCCAAACGGAGCTCAGCAGGACGACCCTCTAGAGGAGGCCCAACTACGCTCTACCAAAGAGGCTCACAAAAGAGATACTGCTATTCAAACGGAGCTCAGCAGGACGACCCTCTAGAGGAGGCCCAACTACGCTCTACCAAAGAGGCTCACAAAAGAGATACTGCTATCCAAGCGGAGCTCAGCAGGACGACTCTCTAGAGCGAGAGGAGGCCCAACTATGCTCTACCAAAGAGGCTCACAAAAGAGATACTGCTATCCAAGCGGAGCTCAGCAGGACGACTCTCTAGAGCGAGAGGAGGCCCAACTACGCTCTACCAAAGAGGCTCACAAAAGAGATACTGCTATCCAAACGGAGCTCAGCAGGACGACCCTCTAGAGGAGGCCCAACTACGCTCTACCAAAGAGGCTCACAAAAGAGATACTGCTATCCAGCGGAGCTCAGCAGGACGACTCTCTAGAGCGAGAGGAGGCCCAACTATGCTCTACCAAAGAGGCTCACAAAAGAGATACTGCTATCCAAGCGGAGCTCAGCAGGACGACTCTCTAGAGCGAGAGGAGGCCCAACTACGCTCTACCAAAGAGGCTCACAAAAGAGATACTGCTATCCAAACGGAGCTCAGCAGGACGACCCTCTAGAGCGAGAGGAGGCCCAACTACGCTCTACCAAAGAGGCTCACAAAAGAGATACTGCTATCCAAGCGGAGCTCAGCAGGACGACTCTCTAGAGCGAGAGGAGGCCCAACTACGCTCTACCAAAGAGGCTCACAAAGAGATACTGCTATCCAAACGGAGCTCAGCAGGACGACTCTCTAGAGCGAGAGGAGACCCAACTACGCTCTACCAAAGAGGCTCACAAAAGAGATACTGCTATCCAAACGGAGCTCAGCAGGACGACTCTCTAGAGCAAGAGGAGGCCCAACTACGCTCTACCAAAGAGGCTCACAAAGAGATACTGCTATCCAAACGGAGCTCAGCAGGACGACTCTCTAGAGCGAGAGGAGGCCCAACTACGCTCTACCAAAGAGGCTCACAAAGAGATACTGCTATCCAAACGGAGCTCAGCAGGACTCTCTCTAGAGCGAGAGGTGGCCCAACTACGCTCCACCAAAGAGGCTCACAAAGAGATACTGCTATCCAAGCAGAGCTCAGCAGGACGACCCTCTAGAGCGAGAGGTGGCCCAACTACGCTCCACCAAAGAGGCTCACAAAAGAGATACTGCTATCCAAACGGAGCTCAGCAGGACGACTCTCTAGAGCGAGAGGAGGCCCAACTACGCTCTACCAAAGAGGCTCACAAAAGAGATACTGCTATCCAAACGGAGCTCAGCAGGACGACTCTCTAGAGCGAGAGGAGACCCAACTACGCTCTACCAAAGAGGCTCACAAAGAGATACTGCTATCCAAACGGAGCTCAGCAGGACGACTCTCTAGAGCGAGAGGAGACCCAACTACGCTCTACCAAAGAGGCTCACAAAGAGATACTGCTATCCAAACGGAGCTCAGCAGGACGACTCTCTAGAGCAAGAGGAGGCCCAACTACGCTCTACCAAAGAGGCTCACAAAAGAGATACTGCTATCCAAACGGAGCTCAGCAGGACGACTCTCTAGAGCGAGAGGAGGCTCAACTACGCTCCACCAAAGAGGCTCACAAAGAGATACTGCTATCCAAACAGAGCTCAGCAGGACGACCCTCTAGAGCGAGAGGAGGCTCAACTACGCTCCACCAAAGAGGCTCACAAAGAGATACTGCTATCCAAACGGAGCTCAGCAGGACGACTCTCTAGAGCGAGAGGAGACCAAACTACGCTCTACCAAAGAGGCTCACAAAGAGATACTGCTATCCAAATGGAGCTCAGCAGGACGACTCTCTAGAGCGAGAGGAGGCCCAACTACGCTCCACCAAAGAGGCTCACAAAAGAGATACTGCTATCCAAACGGAGCTCAGCAGGACGACCCTCTAGAGCGAGAGGAGACCCAACTACGCTCCACCAAAGAGGCTCAAAAGAGATACTGCTATCCAAACGGAGCTCAGCAGGACGACTCTCTAGAGCGAGAGGAGGCCCAACTACGCCTACCAAAGAGGCTCACAAAAGAGATACTGCTTTCCAAACGGAGCTCAGCAGGACGACTCTCTAGAGCGAGAGGAGGCTCAACTACGCTCCACCAAAGAGGCTCACAAAGAGATACTGCTATCCAAACGGAGCTCAGCAGGACGACTCTCTAGAGCGAGAGGAGGCCCAACTACGCTCCACCAAAGAGGCTCACAAAAGAGATACTGCTATCCAAACGGAGCTCAGCAGGACTCTCTAGAGCGAGAGGAGGCTCAACTACGCTCCACCAAAGAGGCTCACAAAAGAGATACTGCTATCCAAACGGAGCTCAGCAGGACGACCCTCTAGAGGAGGCCCAACTACGCTCTACCAAAGAGGCTCACAAAGAGATACTGCTTTCCAAACGGAGCTCAGCAGGACGACCCTCTAGAGCGAGAGGAGGCTCAACCACGCTCCACCAAAGAGGCTCACAAAAGAGATACTGCTATCCAAACGGAGCTCAGCAGGACGACTCTCTAGAGCGAGAGGAGGCCCAACTACGCTCCACCAAAGAGGCTCACAAAAGAGATACTGCTATCCAAACGGAGCTCAGCAGGACGACCCTCTAGAGCGAGAGGAGGCCCAACTACGCTCCACCAAAGAGGCTCACAAAAGAGATACTGCTATCCAAACGGAGCTCAGCAGGACGACCCTCTAGAGCGAGAGGAGGCCCAACTCTACCAAAGAGGCTCACAAAAGAGATACTGCTATCCAAACGGAGCTCAGCAGGACGACCCTCTAGAGCGAGAGGAGGCCCAACTACGCTCTACCAAAGAGGCTCACAAAAGAGATACTGCTATCCAAACGGAGCTCAGCAGGACGACCCTCTAGAGCGAGAGGAGGCTCAACTACGCTCCACCAAAGAGGCTCACAAAAGAGATACTGCTATCCAAACGGAGCTCAGCAGGACGACTCTCTAGAGCGAGAGGAGGCCCAACTACGCTCCACCAAAGAGGCTCACAAAAGAGATACTGCTATCCAAACGGAGCTCAGCAGGACGACCCTCTAGAGCGAGAGGAGGCCCAACTACGCTCTACCAAAGAGGCTCACAAAAGAGATACTGCTATCCAAACGGAGCTCAGCAGGACGACTCTCTAGAGCGAGAGGAGACCCAACTACGCTCTACCAAAGAGGCTCAGAACTGAACTCCTTCCAACAGATTGATCATAGATATTAAGTGCAAACAATAACTATAATACATAATCAAAGTGCCCAATATTCAAAGTGCAAATAGAGACCTGATTTCTTCTTCGAGCATGATACAGAGATCAGGGATGGTTACAACTAGATCGCTTTCATACTGGGAGATATTCCCGTGCCTCAGGGAGTCGCTTTCAAACAGCGGTAACATACTGAAATCATGTTTCAATGCGCGATCCCGTTTACTTTCACTTTCAATTTTGCAATCGTGCGTACTCTGTGAATAGGGAGTGCATTTCAGAATACAAGACATTGTCTGGCATGAGATTTTGTCACACCCCTAGCAATTTATGAGCATCAGAGATCGGTTTCAGCTGCTCACTCATAAAGACAGCCCCTTGTCGCCACCTACTGGCTTTACATCTCCTGCGGTGTAGACGCGCCTGGGAAGAATCACACGCAGATCAGTCACACACACATCACTGTGAGCCGCACACACTTGTGCAAACGCTAACCCTTCCCTCAGGTGAGGACAAAGAAGTAAAAGCTTCTTACCTGTCTCTTTCAGTCAGTCTCGCGCATGCATCACAAAGAGCGCGCTCAGTTCCCTGCGCCGTACCCTAACACATGCACCAGTCGCCTCGGCTGATCGTATCATGTGTGCATACACAGAAGCAGCGGTGGACTCGACTACAGACGGCCTTTCCACTCTGGAGTGCTGTTACAGGCGTTTGAACACGTGCTTCAGACACCGGTCACGCTTTTCCCAATCGGAAGACAGACTTAAAGAAAGGCATGCGGGTTCGAACGAGAGCAAATGATGACAGAACGATGACATTTTCTGTGAAGCAATATGTTGTGAACAACAGCTACACAAACTTGAATCTGGAATGCTACAGAGAAAGAGAACAAACACATCATGACTGACGCGAACACACAGATTAACAATTCAAAGGCTTTTTAAACAAGGGGGGAAATCTATATTTGTAATTAAAGAAACTGCTCAGTAGAGTGTGATGTTGAGAGGTGATGGAGGTTAATGGTGTGTCGTATCTCCGTCAGACTCACAGTCAAACGGGTGCGAGTGAGACGCCAGCGCGGGTTCTGTTAGCATTAGCTGTGATGACAGAGCCATATTTCAGCAGCTCTGCCGCGCGGTGATAAGCTGTAACAGATCCGGCAGCGGAGCCAGCGTCTCGAGGTAAAGGTGCGGCGTGAGTGAAGGCACTGAAGATAAGCTGAGAGTTAACCTTGAGCTTAATGAAGTGTGTGTGTGTGTGTGTGTGGGGTAATTAATGACACTGCTGCTCCAGTGCTGTTCCTGCGGCCCGGACGGTCGGCCAATGACGACACAGAGACTCCGACCCGCCTCCACGCGTCCAATCACACGCGTGCATTATATCTGCATTGACGTCACACACACTGCAAAACAAGCTACAGTAGGAGCGATATGATCAAAACTACAGTTACAGTTCATCTGTATCACATTTAACAGGAAATCATGATATAATATCTTAACATCTTCATGCCTCATAGTTTATCAGATTAGAGCGGGATGATAATACAGTTACATGTTATATTTAATGATATAATCAGTCACTATATACTATATATGGCTTATGTGAGTGCCTTTGTGCACACCTCCACTGACACAGCTGGCTCAGTTTATGGGAGCAAAAATATAAAAAAAAGCCTAAAAATAAAATTATATATATTTATAATGAGTTGAGATTTTTTACAGTATATGCTGACAAAGTTACAAACATACTTATAAAGAGCCAATGAGGTCATCTCATATTCAGCTTCTCCTGTCACATGTCCGGATGAGAGCCGACAGGAGCGGCCACTGAAGGGCTCGCTCA
>CM040917.1:322500-330000 GCA_023029165.1 Gobiocypris rarus
TCAGAGAGGTCAGAGAGGTGGGCATGGGATCCGTCAGAGAGGTCAGAGAGGTGGGCATGGGATCCGTCAGAGAGGTCAGAGAGGTGCGCATGGGATCCATCAGAGAGGTCAGAGAGGTGGGCATGGGATCCGTCAGAGAGGTCAGAGAGGTGGGCATGGGATCCATCAGAGAGGTCAGAGAGGTGCGCATGGGATCCATCAGAGAGGTCAGAGAGGTGGGCATGGGATCCGTCAGAGAGGTCAGAGAGGTGGGCATGGGATCCATCAGAGAGGTCAGAGAGGTGGGCATGGGATCCATCAGAGAGGTCAGAGAGGTGGGCATGGGATCCGTCAGAGAGGTCAGAGAGGTGCGCATGGGATCCATCAGAGAGGTCAGAGAGGTGGGCATGGGATCCGTCAGAGAGGTCAGAGAGGTGGGCATGGGATCCATCAGAGAGGTCAGAGAGGTGCGCATGGGATCCATCAGAGAGGTCAGAGAGGTGCGCATGGGATCCATCAGAGAGGTCAGAGAGGTGGGCATGGGATCCGTCAGAGAGGTCAGAGAGGTGGGCATGGGATCCGTCAGAGAGGTGGGCATGGGATCAGAGAGGTCAGAGAGGTGGGCATGGGATCCGTCAGAGAGGTGGGCATGGGATCCGTCAGAGAGGTCAGAGAGGTGGGCATGGGATCCGTCAGAGAGGTGGGCATGGGATCCATCAGAGAGGTGGGCATGGGAACCGCCAGAGAGGTGGGCATGGGATCCGTCAGAGAGGTGGGCATGGGATCCGTCAGAGAGGTCAGAGAGGTGGGCATGGGATCCGTCAGAGAGGTCAGAGAGGTGGGCATGGGATCCAGAGAGGTCAGAGAGGTGGGCATGGGATCCGTCAGAGAGGTGGGCATGGGATCCGTCAGAGAGGTGGGCATGGGATCCGTCAGAGAGGTCAGAGAGGTGGGCATGGGATCCGTCAGAGAGGTCAGAGAGGTGGGCATGGGATCCGTCAGAGAGGTCAGAGAGGTGGGCATGGGATCCGTCAGAGAGGTCAGAGAGGTGGGCATGGGATCCATCAGAGAGGTCAGAGAGGTGGGCATGGGATCCGTCAGAGAGGTCAGAGAGGTGGGCATGGGATCCATCAGAGAGGTCAGAGAGGTGGGCATGGGATCCGTCAGAGAGGTCAGAGAGGTGGGCATGGGATCCGTCAGAGAGGTCAGAGAGGTGGGCATGGGATCAGTCAGAGAGGTCAGAGAGGTGGGCATGGGATCCATCAGAGAGGTCAGAGAGGTGGGCATGGGATCCATCAGAGAGGTCAGAGAGGTGGGCATGGGATCCATCCGAGAGGTCAGAGAGGTGGGCATGGGATCCATCCGAGAGGTCAGAGAGGTGGGCATGGGATCCATCAGAGAGGTCAGAGAGGTGGGCATGGGATCCATCAGAGAGGTGGGCATGGGATCCATCAGAGAGGTCAGAGAGGTGGGCATGGGATCCGTCAGAGGTGGGCATGGGATCCATCAGAGAGGTGGGCATGGGATCCGTCAGAGAGGTGGGTATGGGATCCGTCAGAGAGGTGGGCATGGGATCCGTCAGAGAGGTGGGCATGGGATCCATCAGAGAGGTGGGCATGGGATCCGTCAGAGAGGTGGGCATGGGATCCGTCAGAGAGGTGGGCATGGGATACGTCAGAGAGGTCAGAGAGGTGGGCATGGGATCCATCAGAGAGGTCAGAGAGGTGGGCATGGGATCCATCAGAGAGGTGGGCATGGGATCCATCAGAGAGGTGGGCATGGGATCCGTCAGAGAGGTGGGCATGGGATCCGTCAGAGAGGTGGGCATGGGATCCGTCAGAGAGGTGGGCATGGGATCCGTCAGAGAGGTGGGCATGGGATTCGTAGAGAGGTGGGCATGGGATTCGTCAGAGAGGTGGGCATGGGATTCGCCAGAGAGGTCAGAGAGGTGGGCATGGGATTCGTCAGAGAGGTGGGCATGGGATTCGTCAGAGAGGTGGGCATGGGATCCGTCAGAGAGGTGGGCATGGGATCCGTCAGAGAGGTGGGCATGGGATCCGTCAGAGAGGTCAGAGGTGGGCATGGGATACGCCAGAGAGGTGGGCATGGGATACGTCAGAGAGGTGGGCATGGGATACGTCAGAGAGGTCAGAGAGGTGGGCATGGGATCCGTCAGAGAGGTGGGCATGGGATACGTCAGAGAGGTCAGAGAGGTGGGCATGGGATACGTCAGAGAGGTGGGCATGGGATACGTCAGAGAGGTGGGCATGGGATACGTCAGAGAGGTCAGAGAGGTGGGCATGGGATCCATCAGAGAGGTGGGCATGGGATACGTCAGAGAGGTCAGAGAGGTGGGCATGGGATACGTCAGAGAGGTGGGCATGGGATACGTCAGAGAGGTGGGCATGGGATACATCAGAGAGGTCAGAGAGGTGGGCATGGGATACGTCAGAGAGGTCAGAGAGGTGGGCATGGGATACGTCAGAGAGGTGGGCATGGGATACGTCAGAGAGGTCAGAGAGGTGGGCATGGGATACGTCAGAGAGGTCAGAGAGGTGGGCATGGGATACGTCAGAGAGGTGGGCATGGGATACGTCAGAGAGGTCAGAGAGGTGGGCATGGGATATGTCAGAGAGGTAGTCATGGGATATGTCAGAGAGGTCAGAGAGGTGGGGATGGGATACGTCAGAGAGGTGGGCATGGGATACGTCAGAGAGGTGGGCATGGGGCCCATCAAAGGGTTGGTCATCGGAGAGGGGGAGGCAAAACTGTTGTCTCTAATGAAGTCCGGGCCATCATCGTTGATCATGTGGTGAACCGAGGCCTTACTATGGCAGAAGCTGCCAGATTAGTTGAGCCAAATCTAAAAAGATCAACTGTCAATTCTATCATCCGAACCTTTCGCCAAGAAAACCGGTAAGTGTGGAAGATGTATACTACTGTATTACATTCACAGTAAATTGTAATGCATGTAAACATGTTACAGTATTTGTACAGCATGATCTATTGATAGGATTCTCTGTTCTATGCTTAGAATGAACAGAAAACCCCATAGCGGTGGTCGTGTGCTGACCGACCAGCAAGAGTTGGCAGTGGTGGAAATGGTGAGGGCCAGGAATGATATACGGCTGTCAGAAATAAAGCAGGCAATTGAGGAGAACAATGACACCTTTGCCAATGTGGTATCCATCAGCCTACCAACAGTAGCCCGCCTTTTAAAGCGGCACCAGGTATCAATGAAACACATTTACCTGGGGCCTTTTGAGAGAAACAATGACCGGGTGAAACAACTAAGGGCTGAGTATGTTCAGGTACAGCACCATACTGTATATTGTTTTACTGTTACTATTTGAAGCATCACATATTGGAACAACACTGTAAAAAGAACTAACCAAAATATATTTTTTAGAGGGTTATGGTGCTTGATGCTGATATGAACCATCACAAGTACTATTTGTTGATGAAGCGGGCTTTAACCTTGCCAAAACTCGTAACATTATTGGCCAACGGGCCACTGTCCAAGTGCCTGGACAACGTGGAGGAAACATCTCTATGTGCGCAGCTATCTCTGAAGATGGTGTCCTAGGACGTAGGCCATTACTTGGCTCCTACAATGCTGCACATCTTATTGAGTTTCTCAATGAAATTGAGCTAGCCTGTCAAGGTGAAGGGGTCACATATGTAATTGTGTGGGACAATGTCAGTTTTCACCACGCAGAGGTAGTTCAAGCATGGTTTCAGGCCCATCCTCGATTCATGACCCTCTACCTGCCTCCATACTCTCCTTTCCTCAACCCTATTGAGGAATTATTTTCAGCATGGAGGTGGAAGGTGTATGATGGCCATCCCCTTGAGCGTGCCACCCTCCTTCAGGCCATGGATGATGCATGTGATGACATCAATGTAGACCAATATCAAGCATGGATTCGTCATGCCAAAAGGTTTTTTCCAAGGTGCTTGAACAATGAGAACATTCATTGTGATGTGGACAAGAATCTATGGCCAAATGCTCAAGACAGGCTCGATCCAAATTAATGTGTGCACTAATTGTTATGTTTTGTTCTCATTTAGTTACATTATAGAAAATATACCTATGTTACAATTATATCTGAAAAATAAAAACTAATTTGCCCAAATGAGTGTAGAGGATGTCTTCATTGATCCTTCACTTGATTACACATAGGATGGATATTTTGGAAATTATAGATTATGTTAATGTAAGTAATGTAAGCATATTGCCTAATGTGAAACTGTGTAATATGTATTTTATAGTACTATAGCATATTCATTTCAGCACTTCTAAGGTTGATTTGAAACGTGTATCTTGCATTGTTTGCTGTTGGATGAACTGACTGTTAAAAGTACTAAACTGAAACAAGATCATACTGTTGGGTTTCGGTGATTAAACCAAATGTTCTCATTACATATTCCAATAATCTTGTGTTTGAAACCATGATTATGTGGACTGAAAATATTACATCAGGTTTTGAAAGAATGACTAGCTGCGTTACAAGTGTGATCAGTTTGGATTTTTGTACTAAGAGTTTTGAAAATGTACACCTTACTTTGTAAAATTGTACCAAAGCGAATAAAAAAAACTGTAATACACACTTTTTGTTTTGCAAGGTTAGGAAATATAATGGTTAAATATGCAAATGATGCATTATCTCATTAAATATGCACATTCTGTATTCGGATTCATTTCACATCAATCTGAGCATTGTTCATCATTTCACCGACATATTAGACTTAAAGGTTTACTACACATTTCTACTTTTATCACTTCATTAATCAGAAAATACTGTCAATGTGTGTGTGTGTGTGTGTGTGTGTGTGTGTGTGTGTGTGAGTGTGTGTGTGTGTGTGTGTGTGTGTGAGTGTGAGTGTGTGTGTGAGTGTGAGTGTGAGTGCGTGTGAGTGTGTGTGTGTGTGAGTGCAGTGTGTGTGTGTGTGTGAGTGTGAGTGTGTGTGTGTGTGTGTGTGTGTGTGTGTGAGTGTGAGTGTGTGTGTGTGTGTGTGTGTGAGTGTGAGTGTGTGTGAGTGCGTGTGTGTGTGTGTGTGTGTGTGTGAGTGTTGTGTTGTGTGTGTGTGTGAGTGTGAGTGCTGTGTGTGTGTGTGTGTGTGTGTGTGTGTGTGTGTGTGTGTGTGTGTGTGTGTGTGTGTGTGTGTGTGTGTGTGTGTGTGTGTGTGTGTGTGTGTGTGTGTGTGAGTGTGAGTGAGTGCGTGTGTGTGTGAGTGTCTGTGTGTGTGTGTATGTGTGTGTGTGTGTGTGTGTGAGTGGGCTGGTAATCTACGTTATGGGGACAAAATGTCCCCACAAAGATGGCAATATCCAAAATCCTTGTCCTTGTGGGGACATTTTTTTGGTCCCCATGAGGAAAACAGGTCATAAATCACACTAAGTGATGTTTTTGAAAAAGTAAAAATGCAGCATGTCTCCTGTGATGGGTAGGTTTAGGGAGTGTGTGTGTGTGTGTGTGTGTGTGTGTGTGTGTGTGTGTGTGTGTGTGTGTGATGGGTAGGTTTAGGCAGGCAGTGTGTGTGTGTGTGTGTGTGTGTGTGATGGGTAGGTTTAGGTGTGTGTGTGTGTGTGTGATGGGTAGGTTTAGGGGCAGTGTAGGGGATAGAAAATAGGTTTGTACAGTATAAAATGCATTACGCCAATGGAATGTCCCCATAAAACATGAAAACCCAACATGTGCGTGTGTGTGTGTGTGTGTGTGTGTGTGTGTGTTATTTGTCTGGATATTGCATGTTAGCCTGAAAGCATCACTCAAGCCCGTTAGAGGAGCACTAGAGTGTATTCTGATGGCATGACTCTTCATCATGTGGTTCCTCTCCACACATGCACAGGAGAAACTCATGACGTTATGATTCATGCCAGCACACGGACTCTGGTATCTCACGACATGACCGATCCTGCTCATCATATCAAGCCATGACATCACACAGCATTCATAAAGGGTTATGAATCGGGTCACGTGCTCGGCGCTCGTCTGTCCGTCCTGCAATCCAACATGCAATTCTGATCCAACAGCGCAGAGTTGGGTCCGCTGGCTCATGCATCTCGGCCGAAACACACACGCGTGACGCTACACCACACACGCGTGACCAGAGATGCATGTGGCCAAGCAAGGAAGGAAAGTAAGATCAAAACAGGGGGAAGGAGTGAAAACAAACGAGAGAGAGAGAGGACTAAGAAGCAAGGAAAGAGGGCATACTTTTCGCAACGGCGACTCGGCCAACCGGACTTTCTTGGGAGATATCTGTGAAGAGAGCAAGAGAATTAATACCCGTGTGTCCTCTTCAGAGATATCTCCTGCAGTACAGCACCGTCTCCTGAAGGGCCCGGTCACACACCAATCACAGCTCAGCACCGGAGGAGGTGGTAGGAGTGAGTGAGTGGAGGTGGTGGTGGTGAGTGGTGGTGGAGTGAGGAGTGGTGAGTGAGTGTGTAGGTGTGAGTGAGTGAGTGTGTGTGGAGGTGGTGAGTGAGTGAGTGAGGAGTGGTGGTGGTGAGTGTGAGGTGAGGAGGAGTGAGGAGTGAGGTGAGTGAGTGAGTGAGTGAGGTGGTGAGTGAGTGGTGAGGAGGAGTGTGAGTGAGTGAGTGAGTGAGTGAGTGAGTGTGAGTGAGTGAGTTTGAGTGTGTGAGTGGTGGTGAGTGAGTGAGTGAGTGGGTGAGTGAGTGTGAGTGAGTGAGTGTGAGTGGTGAGTGAGTGAGTGAGTGAGTGTGGTGGTGAGGAGTGAGTGAGTGAGTGAGTGAGTGAGTGTGAGTGGTGAGTGAGTGAGTGAGTGAGGAGTGAGTGAGTGTGGTGAGGAGTGAGTGAGTGAGTGTGTGAGTGAGTGAGGTGTGAGTGAGGAGTGAGTGAGGAGGTGAGTGAGTGAGTGAGTGTGTGAGTGAGTGTGAGTGAGTGTGAGTGAGGAGTGAGTGAGTGAGTGAGTGAGTGAGTGTGTGAGTGTGTGAGGAGGAGTGAGGAGTGAGGAGTGGTGTGTGAGTGAGTGTGTGAGTGAGGAGGTGAGTGAGTGAGTGAGTGAGTGAGTGAGTGAGTGAGTGTGAGTGAGTGAGTGTGTGAGTGTGTGTGGAGTGAGTGGTGAGTGAGGAGTGAGGTGTGAGTGAGGAGGAGTGAGTGAGTGAGTGAGTGAGGAGTGAGTGGTGAGTGAGTGTGTGTGTGAGTGAGTGAGTGAGTGGTGAGTGAGTGAGTGTGAGTGAGTGTGAGTGAGTGGTGGTGAGTGAGTGAGTGGAGTGGTGAGTGAGTGGTGAGTGTGAGTGAGTGAGTGAGTGAGTGAGTGGTGGAGTGAGGAGTGAGTGAGTGAGTGAGTGAGTGAGTGGTGAGTGGTGGTGAGTGGAGTGAGTGAGTGGTGGTGGTGGTGAGTGTGGTGAGTGAGTGAGTGAGTGAGTGGTGAGTGAGTGAGGAGGTGAGTGAGTGAGTGAGTGAGTGAGTGGTGAGTGAGTGGTGGTGGTGAGTGGAGTGAGTGAGTGAGTGAGGAGTGAGTGAGGTGAGTGGTGAGTGAGTGAGTGAG
>CM040917.1:335000-347500 GCA_023029165.1 Gobiocypris rarus
GGTTCGGTCCAGGAGCAATCGAGCTCGGTTCGGTCCAGGGAGCAATCGAGCTCGGGTTCGCCCAGTGAGCATTCGAGCTCGGGTTCGGTCCAGGGAGCACTCGAGCTCGGTTCGGTCCAGGGAGCATTCGAGCTCGGGTTCGGTCCAGGGAGCATTCGAGCTCGGGTTCGGTCCAGTGAGCATTCGAGCTCGGTTCGGTCCAGGAGCACTCGAGCTCGGGTTCGGTCCAGGAGCAATCGAGCTCGGTTCGGTCCAGGGAGCACTCGAGCTCGGTTCGGTCCAGGAGCATTCGTGCTCGGGTTCGGTCCAGGGAGCAATCGAGCTCGGATTCGGTCCAGGAGCACTCGAGCTCGGTTCTGTCCAGGAGCAATCGAGCTCGGGTTCGGTCCAGGAGCAATCGAGCTCGGATTCGGTCCAGGAGCAATCGAGCTCGGTTCGGTCCAGGGAGCATTCGAGCTCGGGTTCGGTCCAGGAGCAATCGAGCTCGGGTTCGGTCCAGGGAGCATTCGAGCTCGGTTCGGTCCAGGAGCAATCGAGCTCGGTTCTTCAGGAGCATTCGAGCTCGGGTTCGGTCCAGGGAGCAATCGAGCTCGGGTCGGTCCAGGAGCAATCGAGCTCGGTTCGGTCCAGGGAGCAATCGAGCTCGGTTCGGTCCAGGGAGCATTCGAGCTCGGTTCGGTCCAGGGAGCAATCGAGCTCGGGTTCGGTCCAGGGAGCAATCGAGCTCGGATTCGGTCCAGGGAGCGGATGGGCATTCGATTAAATTTTCTTAGTCGATCGTCAGGAGAATTAACGATCGACTATCGTTTAATCATTCATATTTTTTATAATAAAATTAATTATTTAACTTTTATAATTCAAAAATGAAATGAATACAAAAATACAGCGTGTTTTTCCTCGATGAGACCTTTATTACAAGATCAACTTGTGGCAGACAGTTAAACTACGCTCAGTTAGGCAAACACAACATATTTTTCATACCCTACGTTAATGTTATGTTTCCATGGCTGCGAGGTAACATTTAATTGCGAACCTATTATTTATTTTGTAAATAAAGCATTGTGTTTCACTCCTGTCATAATATTCACGTAAAGCAGCATTCAAATTCAAAAACTTTTGGGCCGATCACTGCCGGTGCTACACAGCTGGCGCTCTATCTATCACCGGCGGAGTGGATGTCACGTTCACCGGCACAAACCTAGACCACCGCTGTGGTAAAAACTGCCACCATCACGCGTGTTCTGTGCTAAATATAAGCATGTTGACATGATCTGGGGTCAGATGTGACCGGCCGGTGACAGTCAGTCCAGCCTGGGAAAACACCCGCTCTGAGGGGACTGACGTTACCGGGATGCACAGATCTCCGCGCTAACTTGGCCAGCCTGGGAAAACTTATTCCATTCACTTTTTACCAGTCTGTAGATGTGCAATTCAATATAGGATACGTTTTCTATAACCCTCTGTCTGATGAAAGCACAGGTGCTGCGCGTTCTGATGGATTCTTTCCTTAATGACAGAGGAAACGCTCCGTCTTGTTAGCCATCAGATAAGAGCAAGACATAATTAAAGACTATAAACTATCTACTTTTATTTGTGTAGGCCTAGACTCACAATAACAAGGGCTGTGGATTAAGGAAACGGGTTATTTTGCATGCGCTGCTCTCCGTCCAAACGCCGTATTCATTTCAAAAATGTATTTTGTTTATTAAACGCAAAGTTTTTCATTTAAAAAGCATTTCTAAATTCAGTTTATATTTTCAACAAACGAAATTTCAAGCCAAAATAACAAAATGATTTTAAAAAACAAAAACAAAAAAAATGAAAAGTTACCACAATACAAATTCAAACATTTCCCTCTTTTAATTTTAATAAATGCTTGAATAACAGGCCTATGTCTCCTTCCATTAAATAATGGCTATTGCGGTGGCTGGGATATAAACCTACTAACTTATGTGGCATCATTTTTTGAATGACATAAAAAAAAACGTTTTCGTCGCATCGGTTAATGGAAATGCAATTATTTAAATAGTTTTTATCGACATTTAGAAAATATCGCTAAATGTATAAGTTAAATAGGCCTTTTTATAAATATAAGTTTTGCGCAAATATGTAGGCCAAAGGGTATTTTTTTCCATCTGCGTCTATGACTTATGAAAAAGACTCCCATACACCAGACTTGCCTGACGTGGGTTTCTTAGCTGTAAACTGAGCGTTTTCCAGTCCTTCGAGGACACTGCATCCACACTTTGCTCTGCCATATTCTGCTGTCAGTCATCGACAACCTGCCTGTTCTTTCTGAGGGCCGTATATTTACATTATATTTATTGCCGTATTTTATATACAGTGCAGGCTATATATTGAGTGGTCAATAAGATTAAGTAAAGCAAAGATATGCTGTTCTGAAAGGACGTTGGGAACGTGATATTGAATGACCGACCGCTCCCACTCAAATTACACGAGAGTTACCGACCGCTACCGTATTGTAGTCGGAAATGTAATCTCGCCGCGCAAAATATCTGGTCGGTTCCCGCTGAACAGCCGCGGAATGCAGACCTCTACGATGCCAGCCTCGCATTGAGTGTAATTGCTGCCACACAGTGAAATTTATTTAATTGCTGACTCACACTACGCAACGCAACCTGCATTAGATAAAATAAAAAAAAATGCATTAGATTAATCGATAACAAATTAACGTGATCGACAAAATTCTTAACGATCAATTATCGATCGTCGATTAATCATGCCCATCCCTAGTTCAGGGAGCATTCGAGCTCGGATTCGGTCCAGGGAGCAATCAAGCTCGGGTTCTGTCCAGGAGCAATCGAGCTCGGTTCGGTCCAGGGAGCATTCGAGCTCGGTTCGGTCCAGGGAGCAATCGAGCTCGGTTCGGTCCAGGGAGCATTCGAGCTCGGATTCGGTCCAGGAGCAATCGAGCTCGGGTTCGGTCCAGGGAGCATTCGAGCTCGGATTCGTCCAGGGAGCAATCGAGCTCGGTTCGGTCCAGGGAGCATTCGAGCTCGGGTTCGGTCCAGGAGCAATCGAGCTCGGTTCGGTCCAGGAGCATTCGAGCTCAGATTCGGTCCAGGAGCAATCGAGCTCGGGTTCGGTCCAGGGAGCATTCGAGCTCGGGTTCGGTCCAGGGAGCATTCGAGCTCGGTTCGGTCCAGGGAGCATTCGAGCTCGGATTCGGTCCAGGGAAAAATCGAGCTCGGATTCGGTCCAGGGAAAAATCGAGCTCGGGTTCGGTCCAGGAGCAATCGAGCTCGGTTCGGTCCAGGAGCATTCGAGCTCGGTTCGGTCCAGGGAGCATTCAAGCTCGGTTCGGTCCAGGGAGCAATCGAGCTCGGTTCGGTCCAAGGAGCATTCGAGCTCGGGTTCGGTCCAGGAAGCATTCGAGCTCGGGTTCGGTCCAGGGAGCATTCGAGCTCGGGTTCGGTCCAGGAGCAATCAAGCTCGGGTTCGGTCCAGGAGCAATCGAGCTCGGTTCGGTCCAGGGAGCATTCGAGCTCGGGTTCGGTCCAGGAGCAATCGAGCTCGGGTTCGGTCCAGGGAGCATTCGAGCTCGGGTTCGGTCCAGGGAGCAATCGAGCTCGGTTCGGTCCAGGAGCAATCGAGCTCAGGTTCGGTCCAGGAGCAATCGAGCTCGGTTCGGTCCAGGAGCAATCGAGCTCGGTTCGGTCCAGGGAGCAATCGAGCTCGGGTTCGGTCCAGGAGCAATCGAGCTCGGTTCTGTCCAGGGAACATTCGAGCTCGGGTTCGGTCCAGGAGCAATCGAGCTCGGTTCTGTCCAGGAGCATTCGAGCTCGGTTCGGTCCAGGGAGCAATCGAGCTCGGGTTCGGTCCAGGGAGCATTCGAGCTCGGGTTCGGTCCAGGGAGCAATCAAGCTCGGTTCGGTCCAGGAGCATTCGAGCTCGGTTCGGTCCAGGAGCATTCGAGCTCGGGTTCGGTCCAGGGAGCAATCGAGCTCGGTTCGGTCCAGGGAGCATTCGAGCTCGGGTTCGGTCCAGGGAGCATTCGAGCTCGGTTCGGTCCAGGGAGCAATCGAGCTCGGTTCGGTCCAGGGAGCATTCGTGCTCGGGTTCGGTCCAGGAGCATTCGAGCTCGGTTCGGTCCAGGGAGCATTCGAGCTCGGGTTCTGTCCAGGAGCATTCGAGCTCGGTTCTGTCCAGGAGCAATCGAGCTCGGTTCGGTCCAGGGAGCATTCGAGCTCGGTTCGGTCCAGGGAGCATTCGAGCTCGGTTCGGTCCAGGGAGCAATCGAGCTCGGGTTCGGTCCAGGGAGCATTCGAGCTCGGGTTCGGTCCAGGGAGCATTCGAGCTCGGGTTCGGTCCAGGGAGCAATCGAGCTCGGTTCGGTCCAGGGAGCATTCGAGCTCGGTTCGGTCCAGGAGCATTCGAGCTCGGTTCGGTCCAGGGAGCACCGAGCCTGGTTCGGTCCAGGGAGCATTCGAGCTCGGTTCGGTCCAGGAGCATTCGAGCTCGGTTCGCTCCAGGGAGCATTCGAGCTCAGGTTCGGTCCAGGAGCAATCGTGCTCGGTTCGGTCCAGGGAGCATTCGAGCTCGGTTCGGTCCAGGGAGCATTCGAGCTCGGTTCGGTCCAGGGAGCATTCGAGCTCGGTTCGGTCCAGGGAGCATTCGAGCTCGGGTTCGCCTCCAGGGAGCATTCGAGCTCAGGTTCGGTCCAGGGAGCAATCGAGCCTGGTTCGGTCCAGGGAGCAATCAAGCTCGGTTCGGTCCAGGGAGCAATCGAGCTCGGTTCGGTCCAGGGAGCATTCGAGCTCGGTTCGGTCCAGGGAGCAATCGAGCTCGGTTCGGTCCAGGGAGCAATCGAGCTCGGTTCGGTCCAGGGAGCATTCGGGGTTCGGTCCAGGGAGCATTCGAGCTCGGTTCTGTCCAGGAGCAATCGAGCTCGGTTCGGTCCAGGGAGCATTCGAGCTCGGGTTCGGTCCAGGAGCAATCGAGCTCGGTTCGGTCCAGGAGCATTCGAGCTCGGGTTCGGTCCAGGAGCATTCGAGCTCGGTTCGGTCCAGGAGCATTCGAGCTCGGTTCGGTCCAGGGAGCAATCGAGCTCGGTTCGGTCCAGGGAGCATTCGAGCTCGGTTCGGTCCAGGGAGCATTCGAGCTCGGTTCGCTTCCAGGAGCATTCGAGCTCAGGTTCGGTCCAGGAGCAATCGAGCCTGGTTCGGTCCAGGGAGCAATCGAGCCTCGGTTCGGTCCAGGGAGCAATCCGAGCTCGGTTCGGTCCAGGAGCAATCCGAGCTCGGGTTCGGTCCAGGAGCATTCAAGCTCGGTTCGGTCCAGGGAGCATTCGAGCTCGGTTCGGTCCAGGGAGCAATCGAGCTCGGTTCGGTCCAGGGAGCATTCGAGCTCGGTTCGGTCCAGGAGCACTCGAGCTCGGGTTCGGTCCAGGGAACAATCGAGCTCGGTTCGGTCCAGGGAGCATTCGAGCTCGGGTTCGGTCCAGGGAGCAATCGAGCTCGGTTCGGTCCAGGGAGCAATCGAGCTCGGTTCGGTCCAGGGTGCAATCGAGCCTCGGTTCGGTCCAGGGAGCAATCGAGCTCGGTTCGGTCCAGGGAGCATTCAAGCTCGGGTTCGTCCAGGAGCATTCGAGCTCGGTTCGGTCCAGGGAGCAATCGAGCTCGGGTTCGGTCCAGGGAGCATTCGAGCTCGGTTCGGTCCAGGGAGCACTCGAGCTCAGGTTCGGTCCAGGGAACAATCGAGCTCGGTTCGGTCCAGGGCATTCGAGCTCGGGTTCGGTCCAGGGAGCACTCGAGCTCGGGTTCGGTCCAGGGAGCATTCGAGCTCGGGTTCGGTCCAGGGAGCACTCGAGCTCGGGTTCGGTCCAGGGAGCAATCGAGCTCGGGTTCGGTCCAGGAGCAATCAAGCTCGGGTTCGGTCCAGGAGCAATCGAGCTCGGTTCGGTCCAGGGAGCAATCGAGCTCGGTTCGGTCCAGGAGCAATCGAGCTCGGTTCGGTCCAGGGAGCACTCGAGCTCGGTTCGGTCCAGGTGTGAAAGCACCAGTCAGTATTTGGGTAGCACACATATTCTGAACGCCTTCGGCAGAATTCAAATGAGCCATTTTAATCTAGATTAATTCCAAGATCACAGTGAGATTGATCCAGATAAAAAATTAAAAAAATTAATCTATGCCCACCCCTAATTTATTTACATTTTTAATCACATTTCGATTTATTATTTGATTACATTTTGATTGATGATTTACTTGTTTATTTATTTTAATTTTATTTATTAATTTATTTACTTAATCACACATTTTGTTTCTTTAAGTCTAATGTTTATTTATTAATTTGAATCGTGTTTGTATCACTGATGTTAATCTCGCTGTTACTCAGAGCTCATGTACTCTCATGCGGACAGGAAGTGCTGCGCCGGAGCAGGAAGTGATGCGTGCGGTACCTTCATGGGCGTGATGTAGGACGGGTCCACCATGGGCTTGGGCCGGTTGGCCGTGTCGGCGAGCAGACTCTGCCACTGCTGAGGCAGGCCCGTGAACTTCTGCTCCTGCGGGTCGAAGCCCGTGTGCACCCGGTGCTCGAAGTTGGAAGGGGCCGAAATCTCCAGCCTCTTCTTCTTCTTTCCAAACATGTTGGAAAAGCTGGAAAAACCTGCAACAGCACAGAGAGAGAGAAGTGTGTGAGATGTGTGTGTGTGTGTGTGTGTGTGTGTGTGTGTGTGTGTGTGTGTGTGTGTGTGTGTGTGTGTGTGTGCACACACACACACACACACACACACTCACACACACACACATCACTCACACACACACACACACACACACACACACACACACACACACACTGCACAGTTTACTTTCTGTGATAAAACCTCATCCTGTGTGATTTATAAGCATTTTGAAAAGTGAGGACATGGGGAACGTCCTCATATTTCACCTCTTTTTGTAATACCTGTGTCATACCCATGTCATTATACACATTTGTGTCCTGATATTTCTACAAAACATGCCCACACACACCTCACACACACTCACACACACACACAGTCTCACACACACACTCACACAGCAGATTCCTCACACACACACACTCACACACTCTCACACACACTCACACACACTCACACACACACAGTCTCACACACACACACACACACACACACACACACACACACACTCATACAGCAGATTCCTCACACACACAAACACACACCCATACACACAGTCTCACACACACACACACACAGTCTCTCACACACACACACACACACACACACAGTCTCTCACACACACACACACACACACACACACACACACACACACACACAGTCTCTCTCACACACACACACACACAGTCTCACACACACACACACACAGTCTCTCACACACACACACACACACACACACACACACACAGTCTCTCACACACACACACACACACACACAGTCTCACACACACACACACACACAGTCTCACACACACACACACACACACACACACAGTCTCTCACACACACACACACACACACACAGTCTCACACACACACACACACACACAGAAGCAGCAGATTCCTCACACACCGCTCAGAATAACATCAGTTCACGCTGTCAATCATCTTCTCTCAGCTACGGCAAGCCGGCTTAGCCTAAAATGTTCCCAGTGTTAGCGAGCTCAGCTCACCCTATCAGCAAGAGTGGGGCGTTCTCTTATCTGACAGTTGAGTCCTGCTAGGAATAACCTGGGAACATTTTAGGCTAAAGTGGCTTTCCACACTCAGAGTCAGCAGAACTCAATCCTGCACTTCTCAGGGTTTCTCAGCAGATCCCAGATCTGTGCCACGCTGACCGGATCGCAACATGAGCTCGATCAGTTCTCATACACTCCATTCAATGCTTTCATTTTAAAAGCATGTCTAATTAATCTAATTCATACAACTCTAACCATTTAATACATTTATAATTATTATTATTATCATCATTATTATCATTATTATAGGAGATCCCTCACTGAAAGAGGAATCTCAGATCACATGACCGGACCGGTGTCCAGGGATTGGAGGGATTGTGGGCCTGATGAGCCTGACCTACATGAGGACAGACAGAACCCGGGATTACAAAGACCAGAGAAAGATTCCTACATCCTGGGACTAACCGCTCAGTTCAGACTACACAACCGACAATACTACACAATACTACACAATACTGCACAACAACACTACACAACCGACAATACTACACAATACTGCACAACAACACTACACAACTGACAACACAATACTACACAACAACACTACACAACAACACTACACAACCGACAATACTACACAATACTGCACAACAACACTACACAACCGACAATACTACACAATACTGCACAACAACACTACACAACTGACAACACAATACTACACAACAACACTACACAACAACACTACACAACCGACAATACTACACAATACTGCACAACAACACTACACAACAACACTACACAACCGACAATACTACACAATACTGCACAACAACACTACACAACCGACAATACTACACAATACTGCACAACAACACTACACAACTGACAACACAATACTACACAACAACACTACACAACAACACTACACAACCGACAATACTACACAACAACACTACACAACAACACTACACAACCGACAATACTACACAATACTGCACAACAACACTACACAACCGACAACACAATACTACACAACAACACTACACAACCGACAATACTACACAATACTGCACAACAACACTACACAACCGACAACACAATACTACACGATACTACACAACAACACTACACAACAGACAAGTGACAACACAATACTACACAACAACACTACACAACCGACAACACAATATACACAACAACACTACACAACCGACAACACAATACTACACAACAACACTACACAACCGACAACACAATACTACACGATACTACACAACAACACTACACAACCGACAACACAATACTACACAACAACACTACACAACCGACAACACAACACTTCACAATATACACAACAACACTACAACACTACACAACAACACTACACAACCGACAACACAATACTACACAACATAACCCAACAACACAACACTATACAACAGACAACCGATGACACAATACTACATAACAACACAATACTACACAACAGACAAGTGACAAAACAATACTACACAGCAGACAAGTGGCAACACAATACTACACAACATTCACAACAACACAATACTACACAACAGACAACCAAAAACACTGTATAACACAATCCTACACAACATACACAACAACACAATACTACACAACAGACAAGTGACAAAACAATACTAGACAACATACACAACAACACAACACTACACAACATACACAACAACACAACACTACACAACAGACAACACTGCATTACACAATACTACACAACAGACAAGTGACAACACAATACTAGACAACATACACAACAACACAACATACACAACAACCAACACTACACAACAGACAACCAACAACACTGCATAACACAATACTACACACACAACACTACAGAACAGACAATATAGACAAATACTAACACTGGACTAATAAAGACTGTATCAAATGCTGCCTGTCTGTCATTGGTCAGTCGGACAGATAGTCCCGCCTCCTAATCACATGACTGGGGTGTGACAGGATTCTTTGATGAATAGACAGTTCAAAAGATCAGCATTTATTTGAAATATAATCTTTTATAAATATAAATGTCTTTAATGTCACTGCTGATCAACTGATGAATGAAAGCATTAATTTCTTCCAAAAATACAAAACCAATCTTTAACACAGTGCCCAAACGTTTGAAAGCTCACTCTCTCACACACAGAGTGTGTATATAAGCTGAGCACAGGTCTCTAAAACAGTGACGGCTGCGATTGGTCAGTCAGACAGACAGCCCCGCCCCAAACTCACGTGATTGGCCGAGTCAGAAGTAGCGATGTCAGCAGCACAAACACACAGATCCCAGTGTTTGACTGTCCAGTGACACTGACACCGCTGGAGATCCGCTCATCCTCGTGTCCATCCCAACAACGAGCCAGTGTCCGCAGGGACAAGCGGCTCCAGTCGCCCCGCGCCTGTCCTCACACCATCTGTCCCGCTGGACCTTCCCCAGCTTCCTGCCGACGGACACGCCCACAGCCGATCACAAACACACATTCCTCCGCACTGACCCACTGACAGCACGACCTGCACTGGGGCGGAGCGGTCAGGAGTGAAGCTGAGGAGGTCACACAGGCCGAGCTTCCTGTGATGAATCTCTGTTCCATCAGAACCACACTATAAACCGAGCGTTTCATTCATCAAGCTCCAGAAACAGCTCGTTTTGACATTGCAGGATCTGTGACATCACACAGGCATTTGCATATGCACGAGTTACAGCAGGAGCTCTTCCCAGCCGCCGCTTCCCTTCCTCCTGAGACTCCTGACTGATGTCCCTGTATTCACAGGATATACCGTACATACCCCAATATAAGACGACCCCCCCCATTTTCCAGACTTAATTTTTGGGAAAAATAGATTTTTGTTGGAAAAATCTGGTTTTCAACAGGAAAATAATTTTATTTGAAAATTCTACTGATAATTCATTGGAAAAAAAACATTTTAACACTAGGGTTGGGAATCGTGAGAAATTTTCCGGTTCCGGTTCTGGTTCGATTCCGCCTAATGATTCCGGTTCCGATTCCGGTTCCATTAAAATTATTAAACAAATAGTGGTAAAGGAAATAGGCATAATACGCAACTCAAACAATCCTTTTTGTGTTTATTACATGATCTCTGATTCATTTACAGGTTGGCAATGTCAAAAAAGTCCTGTACTGTACATATATTACAGTATTCAAAGCATTCTTGCAAAAATATTATATATATATTAGTTATATTTATTAGTTAGTTGTATATTAATTTAATAGAAATTCAGTTATTCAGTGAACTTGTAAATAATAAATGGTAATTCAGCATTGTAGGGGTGAATATGTGTGCTACCCAAATAATGACTGGTGCTCTCACACTTGGTTCGATTGCCTGGACCGAACCCGAGTTCGATTGCTCCCTGGACCGTGTTCATATTATATTTTGGGGTCCGAAACCGGTGTGCGTTTGCGTCATCAAAGCAGCAGCTGTTTACTACATTAGGTAACCACGTCGAGCAAGGAGGTGGCAGAATGAATAGCGTTGTTCACCTAACTTTTATAGTTTTGTTTTTGAACCGTTAGTTTTGTTACCACACAGCTTCAGCACGTAATGACACTTGCGCCTGTCTGCCGCGGATGTGCTGCAAATACTCTAAAGAACGCTGACGACGAGCAGAAATGAGATCTACAGCTCTCTGCTTACAGTATGTCAGTCACGCTCATCAGGACTCGAGAACGGTTCGCGGGTGCGCGCCCGAGTTCGGAAGACAGCGCTCACGCTTGATGTGGTAATCTCACAGCATACACGCAGGTTCGAAGAGTCTCGCTCCCTACAGTGCAATTCGGCTAGGTAGCTATACATCCGCGCTAAGATATCACGGTGAAAGTCATCATGGCTTGCGTAGTATAGACCCAGCTCCCAACCCAACTTTGAGAATAGATTAACGGCGATATTTTTGTATCGCCCGATAAGAGTCTCACGTTAACGCAGCACGTTAACGCCGATAACGGCCCACCACTAGTTAATTGTTTGCACTTCTGGAAGCGCAGGCAACGTAATTAATATTCATGATGAGGTTAGCTGTCGCCCGCTATTAAAGGATACGCACCCAGCGCTTCGCACACACATTGCACCAGAACCGTTTTCGGAACCGAAACTCAGGAATTTTGCGCGATTCCGGTATTTTTCAAAAATAAGTATCGGTTCTGCATAAGAACCGGTTCTCGGTTCCCAACCCTATTTAACACCATTCATTAAATACTTGGATGCATTTGTCACAAAATAAAGTGCACTCTGTCAGTGAGTCTTAACTTTTCACCAAATAATTATGTATGTGTGTAATTGTGATTCTGTGAAGACTTTTAATCAAACTCATGTGCCAGTGAAGTCTTGAAACAGCCAGAGCCGACGGGCCTTTACAGTTTCACTCATCACAGCGAGTGTGTTTACCTGCTCGCTCCTAATAATCCGGCAGTGAACATGCTCATGGAAACGCAGTGACCCGGTTATTTTATCGGAGTACGGTCATAAACCGGTCGGGACAGGGAGTTTTTCGCCTCTGATCCCGATTTCGCGTGGCATAAGCGCATTGAGAGGTTCAGTGTAAACGCTGCATCTGAAACCGCATGAGGGGTAATATGAGCCGTAAATCTCCCGCTGACACGGCACGCTTTCCATCACCACTGACGAAACATCTGGGATACTCCGAGTCAGATACGGACATTATTATTGTTGCCGTGACTGTAAGGAAATAACCCGGTGTATTAATAGAGTCATGTAAGCGCGGTGCCCATCGTGCTGGCTCTACTGTTCCCTCTGCGCTCTCCCTTTCCCCCGGGATTTGGTCT